>OZ035826.1:31000751-31304800 GCA_964034765.1 Knipowitschia caucasica
ATTCCTGCAGAATCCCAGAATTCAGTGCGTCTCTCATGCGTGTTGAAGTTTTGTGCAGATGTAGACGAGGCTGCTTATTTTTGAGGATATATTTAGTAAACAATATCATACATTAATTATTATTTTGCATTTTGATTTAAATCTGATTTGGATCTGTTTATTTTATTTTGTTCAATTTTGGGAGGGAACGGAACGCAACATTAGCACCACACTGACCTGCTCTGGGGTCCAAGGGGGCAGCCGTGGACCATTACCATGTGGGGGATAATAAGGCTGCTCTTGTTTTGGGTCTTGGGAATGACCAAACCCATTCCCCCACATGTAGAACATACATCTAGGCAAGGCAAGGCAAGTTTATTTGTATAGCACAATTCATACACAAGGCAATTCAAAGTGCTGAACAGAACAAGAAAGCATTAAAATCATAAATAATCACAGTACATTAAAAAAAAAAGATAAAAATATAAAATCCCTCAGTTGTATGCACAGCTAAACAGAACTGTCTTTAACCTGGTTTTAAACATTGACATTGAGGAGGCCTGTCTCACATCTTCAGGAAGACTGTTCCAGATTTTAGCAGCATGAATCTGAAAAGCAGCCTCCCCATGTTTAGTTCTGACTCTGGGCACTAACAGGAGTCCAGTCCCTGTGCTCCTCAGAGTCCGGGCTGGTTCATATGGGACTAACATGTCACTAATATATTTTGGTGCGAGGCCATGGAGAGACTTGTACACAAGCAGAGCTGTTTTAAAGTCTATTTTCTGAGCCACAGGAAGCCAGTGCAGGGACCTGAGGACTGGACTAATGTGGTCGTACTTCCTGGTTCTAGTCAGGACTCGAGCTGCTGCATTTTGAATGTACTGCAGCTGTTTTACAGCCTGTTTGGAGAGACCTGTGAGCAGGCCATTGCAGTAGTCTAACCTACTGGAGACAAATGCATGGATAAGAATCTCCAAGTCTGCTTTAGACACTATGTTTTTGATCCTGGCAATGTTTTTTAGATGGTAAAAAGCTGCTGATGTTACTGATTTGATGTGGCTATTAAAATTTAAGTCTGAGTCCAGTATTACCCCTAGATTTCTGACCTTGTTTGAAGGTTTTAGGGAGAGAGACTGTAGGTGACAGATGACGCTCTCTCTTTGTTTCTGGGGACCAAAGACAATCATTTCAGTTTTGTCTGCGTTTAGCTGAAGGAAGTTGTTTTGCATCCACTCACTGATCTGTTGGATACAGTGAAGGAGTGAGTCCACTGGTCCATGTTCTCCTGCAGTCAGTGAGACATAGATCTGAGTGTCGTCTGCATAGTTATGATAGGACACTTCGTTTCTGCGTATTAACTGACCTAACGGCAGCATGTAGAGATTTGAACAGAAGAGGTCCCAGGATCGACCCCTGTGGTACTCCACAGGTCAGGGCCATATGATCTGAGACACAGTCTCCAATCTCCACAAAGTACTTCCTGTCTTCAAGGTAAGACCTAAACCAACTTAGGGCGGTGCCAGCGACTCCAACCCAGTCCTCTAGTCTCTGTAAGAGGATCTCATGGTCGACGGTGTCAAAGGCAGCACTCAGATCTAACAAGATTAAGATTGAGAATTTGCCTGCGTCAGTGTTCAGCCGGATATTGTTTGTAACCTTGACGAGAGCAGTCTCAGTGCTGTGGTGGGGTCTAAAGCCGGACTGAAACATATCAAATGAGTTGTTAATTATAAGAAATCTAGTAAGCTGTAGGTAGACAACTTTTTCAAGGACTTTCCCCATAAATGGCAGATTTGAGATGGGACGATAGTTGTTAAGTACCGTAGCATCCAGGCTGCTCTTTTTTAGCAGGGGCCTGATGACTGCCGTTTTCAGGGCCTTTGGGAATATTCCAGAATGAAGGGACATGTTTACTATCTGTGTGAGTGAAGGTAACAGACTGCCCAGAACAGACTTCAGAAATCTAGTGGGTAGTACATCCAGGCTGCATGTGGAGGAGCTCAAACTGGAGATTATTTCTTGGACATTTTTATCATCTACAGATGCAAAGTAAGTTAGCTCAGAGAGCCTTTCTGGCTGTTGGATGGTTATCTGTGAATTGGAGACAATGGCGTTTTTGATGCCTTGAACCTTGTCATTGAAAAAGTGTGCAAACTCATTGCATTTACGTTTGGAAGTTAGCTCTAATGGCATCTGAACCCCTGAATCTAAGGGGTTTAAAAGTTGTTTAGCCCTCTATGTTGGAAGTTAATAAGATCTCCATCTACGCTTCATCACAGGAAATAAACAACATTAAAATACCACAAAATGACTACAGAAAACACTGAAGTTATATTTATTTTCGCTGTTTGCTAGAGCCACTGTCAAGGCCTGCAGCCCTTCCTTTGCTGCCTGACCTCGAGCTCCTATGATGCAGCAGGGTTAGGAATATGGTTCACTGTAGTTAGGGTTAACAATAGGGTAATGGTTAGGGTTATCTGTCCAGGATCAATATATTAATATTTACAGTCTATGGAATCAACTTGTAACAGAGATCCCGGACTGTCAATTACTCGGATTGTCTACTGTGAAGCATGGGGGTGGAAACATTGAGGTTTAGGGCTTAAGGCGGAATTGTTAAGTGTTTTTGACTTACCACTTGGTAAGAATTATTACAATTAGAGGAGATCCTTTATTCGTCCCACTAATAAGGTCACAAAGTGGGGAAATGTCAGTGTTGCATCACCAGTTGATATTTGGCATTCTATAGATTGCAATGGTATTCAATAGAATGTTAAAAAGTATATGGATGAAACATCTAGTCACTGAAAGCTTGTGAAATTTTTGTAGACTTCCACTAGAGAGCAGCATTTCCTAAATATAGGAAGAGCAGATAAATCCTTAATATGAGTTCATGTTCAATTACAATAAGAACAGTTTTTGTTCTCACATGCTGTAAAATGCCACTTTTTTCCTTCCCTGCCACCAACTCAGTGTGGAGTGAGAGACAAATGCCCACATTTGCGCCTCTGGTCTGTGTGAAATATGCTATATAAATAAAGATCACACACACATAGTGGCTCTAATCCATCACATGCTGCAGTTGTTGGGGTCTAGAGACTGGCCATGACATCCTCAGAGCTTTAGCCCAAATTGTGATACACAACACAAAGTATTGCAATGCCTGCCATTTGTCTGTATTTTCAGATCATATTTTAACATGATTATGTACAGCGCACACACAGCCATCAAGAGTATATAAAAAGCGAGTATAGCATGCGCTTTGAATTGGGGGTTGACAAAATATGGCGCTGTCCAAACTGAGATAACTCACTGGGGCACAAGCACGGCTTGTTCTACAGGCTGAATGCTGGCAGCCCAAGACAATATCAATTATGTTGATTACATTGGGGAATCACAGAGATGCTATTACTATTCCTTGTGCCCAAAATCTGCAATGACACCAACATTACCCCTCTGTAGGACAAATTAAAGTTATCTTATCTCATCTTACATAATTGGTTGTTGTGCCTCACAGACTTCCGGTGCACAAAAACCCAGTGAGCAGTGAAACATTTCCTAGATGCATAGCATATTGTATGCTTAAGATCCAATGCGTTTACCTACTCCCTATAATTTCATTTTTAATTTCAATTTCATTACTTAATGCAGAAATTATCAGTACTTTTGATAACCTCAAGTGCAGTGCCCTTGTGATATAGTCCAATAGTTGTAAATTATGACGAATAGGGGTTGTGTTTGAAGGTTGGTTGTTGAAAGAATTAAAAAAAAAAAACCTTACATTCCCTTTCTTGATCTGCTGAGAGTGTCAGGTATGTTAGAAAAGCCCATTGTTAGAACAAATGTAATATGTAATTGTTGGCTGTAGCGTGCCTAATTTTACAACATTTTGCTTAAGAGGAATATTATCCAAACATTTGTTGATTGTGAATACTGTTAGCAGAAAATAATCAACATGGGGTAAATGTCATATTTGACTTGTGTAGCAGTTTTTCAAGATTAAAATGCATACTAAATACTAAATGGTAGGCGTTATAAGCTTTAGCTTCTGCCTAATCCCTTTTCTGGCTTTGTGTCTTGTCGCCGAGGGCCTGAAATTTGCAGAATTGTCTGAATCTGAATATTGTCTGAACATGAAACTGAATATTGGTGGGCACTGACCGATCAATAATGACAGATCTTCCGTCTGTACTTTTTCCCTGCTCAACTGCGTCTTCCCCTCGACCTTTGTGCACACATTTCATGGACAGAAACACAATGTTTCAGATCACTATCTGGATTGTTTTTAAGGAATAGAACTGCACCGCTTGCGAGGTCCGCAATTGACTGGTGTTTTTCTCATCAATTGACCAAAACTAACAAAAAATGTACTCATCAAATCTCACGTCAACATTGTTAGTTTTCTGTATTTGTTATAGAATGTTGGCTGGGAACATCGGTATCTCTCTTGAAACACGGGGTGATTTTTTTCCAGATCACCTGGTCATTTCACTTCGTTTGCTGGCTGTCAGGTTAATTGTAAAGCTGCTGACTAGATTTTACCTGTGCTGACTGCTCACTAGTTAATTTAATCAATACCATTATTCTTGTCACATGTACTAACAACTATTGACTGGAGTAGATGGTGTCCTACTGAGTGTTATGCTATGCATCTGTTTGTGTTTTTATCTCAAGCCAACCATGTCAGAAGTGAAGTGACACTGTTAAACACACAAACAAAGTAACATTCAATCGATTTCACCTGAACATATCATTAAAACTTTATTTTTATCCTCAAATGTGACAATTTATCAAACAATCATCTGACTGTTGTCATTGAGAGATCAAAATTATAACAACCATGAAACATGTTTTACATCAAGACATAGGCAAACTCCATGTACTGTCCAGGAGTCAAACTAAAGACCTTCTTGCTGTGAGGTGAGAGCACTAACTCATGTGGGACTCTGGCGCCTGCTCGTATGAATGCCCTTTTCATCACAATTCTCATGCAGGCCTAACTTATGACCGAGCAAGTGACATGCAACTTACCATATCCCTGTGTGCTCCCTAATAAAGAGGCAGATTGCTGGTGTCTTGTATGATTTATCTTTCCTCTTTGCCCTCTATCTATAGGAGAAAAAGTTAATTAAAATCTCCACCACTGTCTGATTCCTTTTCAACAGCATGAGCAAATCACTCTCTAACATTTATAGCCTTTAATATTTCTGTTTGAATAACATTGGGGCCTATATTCTTTGTCAGGCCACAACCCCTAAATACAATTCAAAGAGAATATTTAATGTATTGGGTACCATTGGATGGTACCCAAGGTCCTGGAGAAAACGGCACGTCTTGAGAGTGCCCTATTTGTCAACTGCATCTGCTGCTGATTCACCACATACGACCACACACTTTGTCAGAGACTGGTCCCACAGAGAAGGGACAATATTCATTGTTTTTCCTAAACAAACAGTATATTTGTCAAAGAGGGGGGAGTTTTCATTCAGACTAAATAGTAGTAAGTAAGTAATTTTTATTTATATACCGCCTTTCACAGACAAGGGTCACAAAGCGGTTTACAATTGTTATTATTTTTTGGGCACTTGTCCTCTCACTCCACACAGAGATGGGAGCGGGGTCGCCGAACAGGAGGCACATACCAGACCTATTGTACATATTTTTTGTGGTAGGGGAAACCGGAGTACCCGGAGGAAACCTACGCAGACACGGGGAGAACATGCAAACTCCACTCAGAAAGGCCCTGGTCCGGCCGGGATTCGAACCCAGGACCTTCTTGCTGAGAGGCGAGAGTGCTATCCACTCAGCCACCGTGCCGCCACAAAATGTAGTATAAACCAAAGTAAAGCATGTTTTCAATTCATAATTGTGATTATTAGTATTTTTTTCTGTTCTCTGTACTATACATGACTATGTCTTTCTCTGTCTACCCACTCTCTACCTTAAAATTTTGAAAATGCATTGGGGTAACATAGCATTGCCCACTAAATTGTTTAATTGCGCATTTTTGTTTATTTTTTGCCATAAAACCCTGTCGGACTCATGAAGGATATACTGTAGTTGAAAAAGGTCCTCAATACTGCTTTATTGTGCGCTATGAATTTTCTATTCTTGACTCATGGCGCAAACATTATACAGTATGTGCTGATGACGACTTGGAGCACACTGTAACTGTGGAAATGAACAGATTTTATAATATACCTTTTAACAATCATAACATTCATATACCAGTTGGGATTGTTATTGATGATACAGCAATAGATATATTTCAACAAAACACATATTTAGGAGTTACATTAGATGAACACATTTCTTGGAAACCTCACAAACTTTTAAGCTCACAAAAACTTAAACTGCAGGACTTGATTAGCTAAAAAGTACCTACCTGCCGACTTTCAATCAATGCTTATGTGCGAGGAGTTACTCTTTGAAACAACTTACTAGATTAAGTAAAACATGTTCAAACAGGATTTTGTTCAGAAATTGAATGAAAGAGAAGTACGAAAGAGGACATGGAGGATGCAGAGTGATGGGGGTGTAGGGTCAGAGAGTGTTGCTGCCGGTCTGAGGGTTTGCTGTTTTGTATTCTGTGCATAGATGTTTCCTTTTGTATCCTGTTTATTGTTTTTTTTTAGTTTTAAGATAACAATTACGCTACAATACAGGTGGATGGCTAACATTCGAGGCAAAACTCAATATTGCCCAATATCGCCCAATATATCTTTAGTCCATGTGCTAACAATTATATCTGGTTTGGCTTGTTTTAGTCAACTCTATTTACATATTTTTTTGTTGGAAATATAGCCAAAGTACTAAGGACTTGTAATTCTTATAAATAACATGTTAATAGATAATGTCTTCCTTCTTGTCCAGGTTATATTTCCTCTTTTTGGGAGTGGCATAGTATAATGGACAATTTTGTGCCAATCTAATTCCATAAGGTTATCTGTGGAACATCTCTCTGCTGTGGGCTCTGTTGTTCTTCATGCACTCTAACCAAGTCAACTCCAGCCTAATCACATTGCAGCCAAACTCTATTTACTTTGTGGGGCACTGCTGTTCTGGTGAGAGGCAAAAAGCAGCAGTGTAAAAGGTCTTTGCAAATGAGTGCACCACTGCCAATCTAGCCGCTCCTAATGCTAATGTTTACAGGGCTTTTGAAAGACCCTGACAGGCTGACAATTGGGGGAAGGAGGCCAGCTTAAGTCAATTAGCTAAGAGGGAAAAAAAAACAATCAAAATTATATGAAGGCACTGCTGGACTGGATGCAAAAAGCACTAAAAACCCAAGGGAAATTATGTTTTATTTAGAAAACATACTTTGTCTGGATAAGTATTTATTGTGTCAGTGCTAAAGTTGTCCGCTCCATTGTTTAGCTTCTATATGAAGCATTTAGAGATTTTGAGAATGATGATAATATTCCTTCTAATCAATATTAATTGTTACTCTTATGTACGTTCCTCTGATACCAATTGCAATGCCACCCTATGGTTTGTAAGTACAGGGAAATCCATTTCCACACAAAGGTACACCAGTTATGGGGGACATAGGAGGACAGAGGAATTTACAAAAAACAATTTTCTTGTAATCTCATATACTAACTTTTTAGTTTTTTTATTCCCTGTCAATTCTCTGGATTCCAATGTTAGTTAGCATCTACAAAGTAACATAGATCGATTTTGATTGATGGATGCTTAGATTTGCTGGTGAGGTTAGGGTGGATCTACTTTCTCTACTGCCTTTGGTGTGTTGATAATCTTTTCTTTACGCAATTAGCAGCAATTCAGATACTATAGACCACAGGGGACCTACCCCCAGCATAGTCTGAGCATTGACAAGGTCTTTGCAGGTCCCAGTGGTGCTGTTAGCGACAGATAGACTTGACATTATTCATCCTCTGTCTGTAGAGAGTAGACTTTACCGTAATACAGAACCCCAATTGAATTATGTTGTCCCAGATGAACATACAGACATCATTAACCCAGCATATCCAGTTGGTAGTGTCTAAAATTTCATGTACATCCAGTCATCTGCAGGTCAGGGGCATGCATTATAAGGCTATGTCATGCAATAGATGTTTCAAATTGTTTCCAGTTCAGGACATTGTGGATTCAGGAGTGGATTAATATTTCAACCAGATCTCACTCAAATGCATACAACTTGCTTATTAAGTTCTTATTTCCGGGCCATGCTCACTGGTTCCTGGAGATGATGTGCAAAGGAACAGACAAACCTCACACTTTCTTTTTAGCAGTCACTGTCTTATGTGGCAGATGTTTGACACTGGAGATGATACTGTGCATTTTCAGCCTCATACAACATACAACACAACTCCTACATTCACTTTCATACCCAGCACTATCCATCCCTCTTCATAAGTTTGTCGAGTTTGCACCTCTCTCAACCATGGATGTATTATATTAACTGGATAGGGTATTACTAGCTTGTAGCTGAATAACTCATGTGCTCAGGGGATTCTCGCGGTACTACAGACTAAACCAGACTAAATTCACGTGGGCTACCCAGACATTTTCCCCATAGAACTCAATGCATATTAAAACAGCTCAACCTCAGCTGACAGAGAACCTACAGCTTTAATAAAGATCGGATTTTGTGGGGATTTTAGTGTCCCTTGTCATCCTGAACTTTTTTTCTTCTTAAATCCTTCGGTTTTGTTTAAATCCACACTTTAGTGCCACAAACTCTGCTCCTCTGGCTCTCGCTCTAACTCCCGCTCTGATGAACTACTGTGATTGGTCAGAGCGCGGCCGAGCCCCTCTGTGCACGTGCGTGAGACCTGGTGTGAGACCCACACACGCGTGTTTGGCGCAACGCATTATGGGAGATCATCCACTGCGCAGAACCGGGAGGACCAGACGATGCCCAAATACAGGCGAGTTTCCCATAGATCTTTGCGAGTTTCAGGCAACTTCCGCTAATCGTTCAGCCCCCATGCCGTCACAAAGCGCCACTGAGCACAACCATTCATTTGAATAGGGCGCCATTTTGGATCGCCGGGGCTTGCTCTCAACACTAAATGGAATAAAACAGAGTACTGGCAACTCCATATTGTGCACACAAACATAAAACTCACTTCCATATGTAACAAAAACAGCCAACTCTGAGATTTATATTACACTTTTTATATGTTATGTCACTTACTGGGCGGCACGGTGGCTGAGTGGCAAGAAGGCCCTGGGTTCGAATCCCGGTCGGAACAGGGCCTTTCTGACTGGAGTTTGCATGTTCTCCCAGTGTCTGCGTAGGTTTCCTTCGGGTGCTCCGGTTTCCCCTACCACTAAAAACATGTACAGTAGGTCTGGTATGCGCCTCCTGCACTGGTGACCCTGCTCCCATCTGTGTGTGGAGTGAGAGACAAATGGAGTGAGGAGTGAGGAGTGTGGAGTGAGAGACCCACAATTGGAAACCGGCTTGTGACTCTGGTCTCTGAAAGGTGCTATATAAATAAAGATTACTTACTTACTTACTGGGGATATTTGCATTTCCTCTATGAATTTGAGGGTGACAGTATGTAGTAAGTTGTGTCGTCTATTACATGAAGTAAGCATGAGCTGATCCTATTTCCATGTCAACGACTATTCATTGATATTTATAGCCCAGTAGAGAGATTTTACTTCCAAAGAGTAATATCAGAGTTATAATTTCCAAGGCCAACTATTGAATATTTTGTGTGTACAAGACAACAAACAGGCTGACAAAATTCTCATTTACAATTGTATTCCAAAACATAAAGATACCATACATTGACCACAAACTGGGCCAGCTTAAACATGTTCCATTTGAATAGAAGTGCTATGGAACACAAAAATACACGCTTAACAATTGACTGTGAAGGTCATTAAATGAAGGACTGCAACACAAAAAGTGCATCTCACACAGACCTGTGTCCAGAGGTAAAGGCAGAGTCCCACAATTGCAAAGAACACACACTCTGCTTTGCTCCGGTGTTGGGTCTGATACAAAACCTGCAGCCACAGCGGCAGAGAGGGCCTCTGGACCAGTTTGGACACCCCTGCCTGAGCTCCTTTCAGAGACCAAGTGCTTTACTTTGTGACTAAAACTTGTCTGTACTAAATTATCTCAATTATTGCTAGTGCTAACCACTGTGCCACCAATTTTTAGTTGTGACCAAATTTGTGTTGTACGAGTGATGGACACTCCCCATGACTTACGTAGTCTTTGATCAGCCTATTGTCTCAAAGCAAGACTGAGACACCATTCTAAACTCATTAAGATCTCATCTAAGGCATGAAGAATTGATTACAGTCAATCGTGATTGCAAGCCACGCAGTCAGTAAGATAGTGCCAGAGTAGAAGTAGTCACGAAACTCATTAGGTCAATTTTACAATGATATTCCGGGCAATAGGAGACTTCGATGTATAAGTATAAGTGCTTACTATGTTTCTATCACATTTAAATGCTGAACTATTAAGAACTGTCTTTTCTGAATACCTAGGATGTTGGATGGTCAATACTAAATCAGGCTTCCAGAGATCTGGGAGGTGCAGACCAATCGATCCCTTTTCAATTTGTGGAGATGTGAGTGAGACAGGTGAGGTTTAATAACACTCCAGTGTAGTAAAATATTACACTGCAGGGTGAATGTCACACCAGGTCCTGCTCTATATCAGGTGCATGTCATACTCTGCATTTTTCTGTCACTTTAAGTGAATGAAGCAACGTGAAAGACTTTGATCATGATAAGAAGTCAGTTTCAAAAAGGCGGAACTAACCCCCTGAAGGAGCATTTACATTTTATAACAGTCAATTAATTAAAAAAACAAAACAAAAATTATAGCCGCAAGCGGCGCCAAACAGCCCTTGCCGCACCGTGCAAAGGAGGTGGCGTTCGCCTGGTTGTTCGCTTTAAAACGATGTATCATTTGTATTATAGGTTACTATGGAAACCTATATTGTTTTTGCGCAAAGATTTTCCAAAAAAAAATCCTACTCTATTTTTTCTTCTACGCTTTGAGCCTTACTTTGAGCCCCTGAACATTAATGAAAAGTTGTGAAATTTTGCCCAAAATTCAGAACCGACGATTATGTTTTTGGTGTTAACGAGGTGATTGACGAGGCATTACGTGTTGGGAAAGCAATAGGCCCTTACCCCAGTTGGGGCTCAGGCCTAATAAGGATTTTTTTTTTCGACGTCTGGAGCAAAAATAACATTGGTTTCAATTGCACATGATACATCATTTTAAAGCGTTTGAGAATACGCATGCAACCGTCACCATTTACATTCACCATTGTGAAAGCAATAGGCCCTTACCCCGTTCGGGGCTCGGGCCTAATAAATAAATATTGTTAAATTGAACATAATGATACATTTTCTCATTTCATTTACGCAAAGGAGTGGAGAGAAGTAGAAACTTATTTAATCCCACCCCTTATTTCAAATGACACTTTCATTTTTCTCAAACTCTGCTTTTCCATGTTTAGTCCTGACTCTGGGACCAGCAGGAGGCCAGTCCCTGTGCTCCTCAGAGTCCCAGCAGGAAATAAGAGACGGCTGATATAAGGCTATACAAAAATACATTTAAATGAATTTTTTTGCTCAAATTGAGATAAAAACAAGTCAAGCAATATTTTATGATTTTTTCAAAGTCGCACCGCGCGACTCCCCGCACCGCGCGACAGAGGTGGCGACTTTGTATGTGCAAATGAGAGCTATTTTTCTTTCGTCAAAAAAGACAAAAAAAGTCCCTTTTGCCACTCCAATGCTCAAACAACGTTTCACTGATCAAAATTCCCTGAATTAATGGTCAATGTGTTGAGATGATGTGGAGAAATTTTTAGGCAAATCGGTGAAACGGCCGAGGAGGAGTCGCTTTCCAACCGACATGTATGAAAATGATTGCTTTTCATTTTTCCATTTTCCAATGAAATTTATGGGCTTCCTGTTTGTCAGGGGGCGTGGCCAAAATAACTTTGTTTTCATGTCTTGAGTTGAAGAACATGTGTACCGAGTTTCATGGCTCTACAACAAATTTGACCTCGAACCCCTCCCATAGGCGTATTAAATTGGCTGTGTAGGTGGCACTGTTCTGGCATTTCAATTATTTCACTTTCAAATGACCAACACCCTAGAGTTGAACAATGTATTAAAGTTTTGTGCAAATCATTCTTTGTATGTGCAAACAGGAGCAAATTTGATACTGTCAAAAACGGCCAACAAAAACTCACATTTTGCCTCTCCGCTGCTCAAACAGCGTTTTACTGATCGAAATTCCCTGAAGTCATTTTGATGGTACATGTGTTGAGATGACGTAGAGTGATTTTGAGGCAAATGGCCGAGGAGGTGTCGTTTTCCAACTGACATGTATGAAAATCATTGCTTTTCATTTTTCCATTTTGCAATGAAATTCATGGGCTTTCTGTTTTTCAGAGGGCTTGGCCATAATAAAAGAAATTTCATGTCTTGACTTGAGGAACATGTGTACCAAATTACATGGCTCTACGACAGTTTTGACCTAGAACCCCACCCATAGGCGTTTTTAAATTGGCTGTTGTAGGTGGCGCTATAGAGCCAATATCACATTTTTTACTTTCAAATGACCTAGACCCAAGAGTTGAACCATGGATTCCAGTTTTGTGCAAATCGGACTTTGTTTGTGAAAATGGAAGCAATTTTTCTATTGTCAAAAACTGAAAGAAAATATGCCACTTTTTGGCGCTCCGCTGCTCGAACAATATTTCACTGATCAAAAGTCTGTGAAATCAAAATGATGGTACATGTGTCTAGACGATGTGGAGCAATTTTGAGGAAAATCTGTGAAACGGCCGAGGAGGAGTCGCTTTCCAACCAACATGTGTGAAAAAGATCGTTTTTCATTTTTCCATTTTGAAGTGAAATTTATGGGCTTCCTGTTTGTCAGGGGGCGGGGCTATGGTAACTTTTATTTCATGTCTTGAGTTGAGGAACATGTGTACCAAATTTCATGCCTATACGACAAACTTGACTTCAAACCCCTCCCATACTAAAAATGTTGACACCATCTGTAGGGGGCGCTAATGAGCCAAGTTCATTTATTTCACTTTCAATTGACCTAGACCCTAGAGTTGAACAATGTATTAAAGTTTTGTTTAAATCAGACATTGTATGTGCAATTTAATGTTGTCAAAAACTGCCAAAAAAAACCTCACATTTTGCCGCTCCGCTGCTCAAACAACGTTTCACTGATCAAAATTCCCTGAACTCAATTTGATGGTACATGTGTTGAGATGATGTGGAGCGACTTTGAGGCGAATCGGTGAAATGATCGAGGAGGAGTCGCTTTCCAAGCGACGTGGCAAGAGCTCTGGTGTGTGTCGCCTTCTCTGTCTGGTGCACACTGGGGTAGTCTTGCACAGTTGTTCCAATGTGGTTTTACTGCAAATGGCAAATAAATAAATCTGAATCTGAATCTGAAATTGAAGGGCTTCCTGTTTGTTAGAGGGAAAAAATGTCATGTCTTGACTTGAGGAACATGTGTACTGAATTTCATGGCTCTATGAAAAACGTAACCTTAGAAAACTCCCATAGGGGTATTAACAGATATATACCCTCCTTTTAACTTTACCAAAGAAAAAGTTAGTTGAGCCTCAGGTCACAAACAGTCTAGCAGCTTATTTTTACTCCAAAGGCTTCAGTCACAATTCATATGGAGCTTTTTCATTCATTTGAGAGAAAATTACAGTCATAAGGCATGTATGTGACCGCCAAAGTTAGATTTGGAATTATTTTTGTTTGAACTGCAACCCCCAAAAACACTGTCCTGTGATGGGCCTCAGATATGGACATGATTGTCTTCTGCAACCAATGACGGATGAATCAATATCTTCACATGAGGCTGGAACTCCATGGCACAGTGGCCAAGCACTTGGGGTAATGAACTGCCTTCTTGATATATAACCCTTGCAGCGTGGGATTGCAGTGGTGCAACATGGCACTGCAACAGCAGCATTTCTTTGATTAGTAATTTCTCTTCCATCACACAATCCTGCTATGCCAAAAAATTTGTGTGTCACTCCCTGTCCACATCCTCAGCTCACCTTGTTTGGTTCTGGTACCACCCGCAACACCCGAACTATCAGGCATTGAACCAAAAGAGGAACCTAAAACACCACTTGGTTTAAATTTTGATGATTTTGAAACTGTTTCAGCATGTTTTACACCTCTTCTATTCATATGAATCACTTTATCAATGCTTTAGTCCCTCCCCCTTCCCTTAGAAAGGGAACTCCATAGCTAGTAACAATAAATAATCTAAACTGCATGCAGTGTTGGAGTCCCTCGTCCTTCTTCGTAATTCTGGGGTACTCGTGCAGCCTCCCTCTCTCTGGCTTGTGTTCTAATTCAACTGAGTTTGTCAGAAACAATAAGGCCTAAAGTCCCATGTCTGAATGTATGAGGCATTGTCGTGGTAAAACAATTCCCCTGTTGTGTCATAATCATTTTTATGTTAGTTTCATCAAATTAAGATGGCCGTTTTATATACAGTCCCCAAGTATGTAATAAGTGGAGAAATAGCACATGTGGCAATCGAGGAAAACATAAGAAATCAAATGTCTGTTGAAAAAAAAACCTAATTTTTGTTTTTTTGTTGCAAAAGCCACACAGTCCAACCCAGCAGTCTCCCATCCAGGCCCTGTCCTTATTCGTTTCTGAAATCTGACAAGATGAAGTTTTTATGTGTAGGTAAAACCAGCCAACGTACGGGGTGCAGTAAAGGCCGTGGGTGAAGGGGGATTGTGAAATCTTTTTTAGTTTTAGTCTTTTTTAGTTTAGTTCAGCACTTTGAGTTGCCTTGTGCATGAATTGTGCTATACAAATAAACTTGCCTTGCCTTGCCTAGACAGGTGAATGAAGGGCTCTGTTTTTCTTCTCTGCTCGCTCTTCACCTCAACAGTCCGACACAGCGACCGCATCACTACACACTCTGCACTGATCTTTCTGCCCATCTGTAGTGGCCACATTTTATGCATTACCACAAACAATACGCTATAAGTGCTCATACTGCACTTTATCTGACTTTTATTTTTAATCATGGGATGGGAGCTGTTGAGTTGTGCAAACCATTTTGTACTCCTCTCTGTGTGTCTCTATACACACTTTGAACCTACTCATTGTATATAAAAAAGTATACACATATAAAGAAGTATTACCATTGTAAGAGAAAGGTTATTTGTTTTAATACATGGACAAGATGTGTATTGTTGCTTCTGATGTTATGACCTTGATGTCTGTGCAAGTTAATTGCATCTCTGATTCATGAAGAGAGCATTTCAAAGTAGCAGCTCTATAAGATATCTGCTTTGGAGATTGTATCATTTTACACTTGAGTGAATCAAGCTGCAGCTGCAACATAAAATAGGATGTAAATATAAATGTCAACCAGAGTCTCCATCTTGACGTGTCTCGTTCTGTAAACAAATAAGACCGATGGTTGTTGTTTGGCTGATAAAACAAGAGAGGTCCAACCCGTAGCAGCCCTTATTGATCCTCTCCCAATGATCCATAATACGTATGGATTTTAGATTTATCTCATGGACTGGGGTCTACTTTTTTATCCTGATACAGTTCCTTTACTGGCCATTATAATGAGGCTTTAAGCGTTGTGGCTACTATAAATCTGTCTTCATCATAGTGCTCTGCTCCCCGTCTCCTCAAATCTCATTTCAGATGAAGAATGTATTTTCCGATTTCACTGCACCACATACTGATTCACAAAATGTTTTTTGTACCAAATGATCCGTTCTTATCTTCTTCAATATTCAATATCTTTAATTTTGTTTAATGTTGTCTGTGCAAGTCTCACTCACTAGTCATAGTCACTTTACCTGTTGTTATTTTTACTGCATTACTACTTATCCATTCATCTGTTTTTTTCTGTCATTTTTACCTGCTGATTCTGTTTCTATTGTTTATCCTGCACATATTATCTACTGCAAGAGTACAATACAATCTGTAAATACCTCTGAACCAAGTGCAATATAGCTCCAGAGTTATATGTTATTTCATTCTATTATATTCTATTGTACTTACATTTTTCATGTTATTCTCTATTATCTTAAATGAAAGATCCTGTTTGATGTGTGCAATCTGAGAGCTCTTATTTCCTTCTGTTGTAATGTGCGCAACGATGACACTGAAATTTCCCCACTGTGGGACGTTACATTAGATTACCTCTTTTTTTCCTGAAAAAAAGATTCCTGAAGATTAGATTTTAGATTATGTATAAAATGCCTTGGTATAGCCCATAACTCAAGATAATAATAATTGAAAATAATTTTAGGGGCCACAAAACATTGTCCTGTGGGCTGGATTTGGCCCACGAGCCTGAGTTTGACAAGTCTCATCGAAGCAAACACTGAAACAATCTCACTCACATTCAGCATATTTTATAGAATCCACAAGTTTACAAAGGGTATTAACATAACAAGTAAGTATAGAGAAATGGGCGGGATCAAGTCCAATTTCAGTCCTAGGAGATAGAAGTCAAACATGCAAGAATCAAAATATCTGATTTACACAATGAATAGATAGGGTACGACAAACTTAGTAACGCTGTTTAAACAAGGCTTGTAAAAAAGTCACATTTGTACTAAAAATGTACAAATGTCCCCTTGAACTGTATGGGGGAAAAAAACAAAAATCAATTGCAGAAAATCCCATCTTTTCGCTTTAGTGGGACACATGTAGGCCTATTTGTCTGGACTGTCGTGGCGGTGCAGCCTGGTGTGAGCGGCTCTCACACACGGCGGACACGGGACACTTGTGGGCAGCAGCAGCAGGAGCAGGAGCAGGAGCAGGAGCAGGAGCAGCAGCAGCAGCAGGAGCAGGAGCAGGAGCAGCAGCAGGAGCAGGAGCAGCAGCAGCAGGAGCAGGAGCAGGAGCAGCAGCAGCAGCAGCAGGAGCAGGAGCAGCAGCAGCAGCAGAGCGCACGGAGCCAGCGCACTGCCCACACGGAGCGCGCACACCGGCATGCAGACCGCGCCACCGCACAACCTCTCCTGACCTGACGGGACGGGGACCATGACGCGGACTATCCCGCTTTTCGCATGCTTTCTCTCCTTCTTTTACAGTAAGTAATGATATTGCATTCTTAACGCGTTATCAGAATTCCTACAATGTGTTTTCTTTCTTTCTTTTTCTTTTATAAACCTTTAGTCTATATAAATCTCGGCTACGTTATTTTACCTGTTTGTATAAGAATTACATTGTTATATGTTAGTCTCCTTTACTCACATATTCCATTGTAGCCATGAAAAATATAATTAGGATGGAAATATATCAATATCCTCCTTAAACGGTTTAAATGCCAGAATGAAAGCCACTATTTTAAGATGCGGTACAACTTTTCCACTTTAAATTGTGACCTTTTCATCCACACTTGCTTCCAATTTCTATTACCATGCCTGACCTCCCTTCCGCTTCATGTGTCAAGCTTACATTTTTTTGTATCCAGGATTAATGGAACTGCTGCCCATTACTGCCAATCTTCTCTGTAGTCCTATAGTGCTGGGCAAAATAGGCATACAAATAAAAATGCTGGTTAAAAAGTGCTGCCTTTGTTATTTTTGAATGCTTTTAGGCAGCAGTGGAGCTGATTCCGAGGAGCGCCTTATGAACTGGTTGCTGGGAAAGGAACGTTACAATCCACTCATCCGTCCAGCTGTCAACAGGACAGAGAGAGTGGCAGTCATATTGCAAGTGTCCCTGGCTCAACTCATCAGTGTGGTAAATGCACCACCTTTATAAATGTGGGATTAATAAATATTATACAATACTAGGACACATCCAATATTCTGACAGGGGTCAAGTGTCTAATGGTGAAAATTGATGAAAGATGATCAGAGAGGCAGTGATCTCAGAATCTGTTACGCTTAGATTGGATCTTGATGGAAACCAAAAAAAACAGCTGAAGCCAGATGCTGATTTACTGTGGGTTCCTCCCCATCGACTCTGACGCCTCTTAAAATGCATTTATGAGCTTGGGTCACCTCAACCTGGAGTCAAGTGGGAATTTGTGACCATTCGTCAACAAGAATGATGCCAATGCAAAAAAGATGAGCCATAAAGAGCAATTCCTCTTAGAAAACACAGACACATATGATGTGATATTCGAAGTTACTCTGAACTGCACACAGGACTACAGCCTTTATGTGAATATTAGGATCATTGAAAAACAGACCCTAGAGAACCTCTTTCCCACTTCTTTTTTTCAGAATGAAAGAGAGCAGATTATGACGACAAATGTGTGGCTTACTCAGGTAAGTTTTGTTGTGCGTTCACACTAATGATATGAACTCAGTTCAAAAGTGACTTTGTGCAGGTTCAGTTAGTATCAAGTGAACCAGAATTCTCTTACATGAACCAGAACGGGTTAATGGTAAATAGTGTTGTGTACATTGTTCCAGAAGATAGTCTGCTTTTGAAACAGTTTAGTGATGTTATTTGCTTCTAAAGTGAACCGAGTCCACTTGTAGATGTGAAAGCATCCTTAGTATGTAACATTTTAGACACAAATAGACTTTAAGGTTGCCTCAAATGATGTTGCATGTTTTTATTGGCATACAACCTGAATTGAAACATACTTTTTTCTCAATGACCCTCACCTCGTCAATATAATGTATTTTTTTATTTAGTTATAAGCCTCCATGTTAACCTCAATAAAGAGCATTTTGAAGTATGCCCTTTTAGTTTTTAATTTCCATGAATTCATGTGGGTGACATACACGTAACTAAATGCCCTTGAATTAAGCTATATAATTTGTTCTTGTTCCAAATGCGGAACAAAGTAGTTCCGTAATTATGTCATAGAAAAGGATTGTAAATTAATGAACCATAACATTGGCTCTCTCTCTGTCTCTGTAGCACTGGGTGGACTACAGGTTAGCCTGGGACCCTTCAAAGTATGAAGGAATTGACAAGCTGCGCATTCCATCCAGACACGTCTGGCTTCCAGATGTTGTACTGTATAATAAGTAAGTACTTACATGATCAACTCTTTTGAGCTAAAATAAAAGATAAAATACTGTATGCCTGTATTGAAAAGTTGTTTTTCTTTTTTATTCTTTACATAGTGCAGATGGAACATACGAAGTAACAGTGTTCACAAATGTAATAGTCCTTAACAATGGCACTGTAAACTGGCTCCCACCAGCCATCTACAAAAGTGCATGCAAGATTGAGGTAAAACATTTCCCTTTTGACCAACAAAACTGCACCCTCAAGTTTCGATCTTGGACGTATGACCATACAGAACTAGACCTTATTCTCAAGTCTGAGGTGGCCAGCATGGATGACTTTACCCCAAGTGGGGAGTGGGACATCTTGGCTCTGCCCGGGAGACGGACTGTAAATCCTCTGGATCCAACCTATGTGGACCTGACGTATGATTTTATCATAAAGAGGAAACCTCTGTTCTACACCATCAACCTCATCATCCCCTGTGTGCTGATTACCTCCTTAGCTATCCTGGTATTTTACCTGCCGTCCGACTGTGGAGAAAAGATAACACTCTGCATTTCGGTCCTTTTGGCTCTCACTGTTTTTCTCTTGTTAATATCCAAAATAGTCCCTCCAACTTCATTTGATGTCCCGCTGATTGGCAAATACCTAATGTTTACTATGGTCTTGGTGACATTTTCCATTATTACGAGTGTTTGTGTGCTGAATGTACACCATAGGTCCCCAAGTACCCACACCATGCCATCTTGGGTCAAGCTTGTATTTCTAGTCAAACTGCCTACTCTCCTGTTCATGAGACGGCCGAGCAATAACTCTGCACGGCAGAGACTCCGTCAGCAACGCTGTCTCCGTGCGAGGAGGGCCATTTTGGGCTCAGAATGTCCAGTTGAACCTAAAGCAGGATTTACTATGTCTTCAGTTGTATTGCCGTCTGACTCCTCTGTTTTTTCAACCCCAAGACATAAGAATATGGCATCATCACTTCGTTTTAGCTATAACAAAAATGAGGACTTTACTCCCAGGGATTTTCCATCAGCACAAGAGCTCCACCAGAGAAGCCCCTCTGACTGGGCCAGTGAGGTGCGGGAGGCAGTGGATGGTGTACGCTTTGTGGCTGAACACATGATGGGAGATGACGATGACCAGAATGTAAGTGCATCTTTTTTCACGTGTCAGTATAGGCTGTTTTGATCTTCTGACCCAAAGCTTTCATCAAATGTTCTCAATAATGAAATGATACATGTATGTATGCAGGTAATTGAAGACTGGAAATACGTGGCCATGGTGGTGGACCGCTTATTCTTGTGGATCTTTGTTATTGTGTGTGTGGTAGGCACACTTGGCCTGTTTCTTCAACCAGTTTTTCAAAGTCAGATAATTCCTCATCAGCAGCCCAGCTCAGAGATACCACGTATTTGATGAGTCTGCGTGACATGTGCAAGAGGAGACATGTTGGTTTTACCTCAATGTTATACGCAGTCCATTAAAAGTGTGATTTTCCCATTTCCAGACCAGACTTGAACATGTATCATGGCACTAATCAATCAATCATGTTATATTTTGATTTACACATTTTAAATGGTTTTTGTTTACATATTTATTATGAACCAGAAAACACCTGCAGTCATAAAACCTGGCTAAAACAATGTGTAATTTAGCAAAAAAGGAGAAAGTAAACTATGGTCAGATTTCTCAATCTGATCAACAGTATGCACACTTTTACTCATTGGACTAAAACACACAAGCATATCTTTAGAACTATGTTGTGAAAGCACAAGTTGTATAAGCTACTGTTGTAACTGCATTGTATTAATCTTAAGACCAGCCAGAGCCGCACGATTTTTACTATGATAGACATTATTTTTAACTTTTAGAATTAGATTTATGTATGTCCACATATAGAAGAGCCTTTGCTGGTGAGGTTGTAGCAATTTAACAAAGAAATCTGCAATGACGTGAGTGGACATTTAAACATATTAAAAATTAATGAAATAAAAGTAATGAAATAAATACAAACATGTGTGTTCCATTCTATTTAACATGTGGTGTACATTTGATCAAATACTTAAGATGTGGCTTTACGTTATGGTGATTATTGCATGAGAAGAACCCCGACTATAAAGACACTGTCTTTAAGAAGAATGAAAAAAACAAAACGTATATCGATTTTATTCTCTGTTGAATGTTCATTAAGTAAAATACATTCTTGGCTGAAAGCGAAAATATAAATGACATTTATTCACCACAATCTGTTAAATACTTGAAGACTCACATCTCTTACTGCCGTGTGCTGAGTGAGCTTGTTACAGATTCTGCAGACGGCTGGCTCTTTTGTCAAATCTTCATTTGGGTGATGTATTTGTTAGCAATCACTTATGGTTCTATCTTCTTTCTGAACTTCATTTACCTCCAGCATCAAGTTTTTTTCTTTTCTTTTTTTTTCTTTTATTACAGAGGCTGCGTCATTTTATGGAGTTGGCACATCAACTGCAAGATCCTATTAAAAACTATAAATATTGATCTGTTAAATGCCAAGATTCTAAAGCAAAAAAAGGTTCAGGAGGTACACACTGGCTCTCAGGGTGTCAAAAACACATGCAAAACTGGCACTTTTGCAGAATAATTTTGGTAATAAAAGTACTTTTTATTGCAGATTTTTTATTTCACCCATTCAATACATCGCAAGACTCGAGAAATGAAAAGGTCAACAATGGCTTAATGTCAACTAACTTTCTAATTTCCGTAAAGGGCCTGTGTTCGTTCTAATTGTCTTTCTAAGGAAGTACAATGCAGTGCTTTCTGGTCTCTCCTGACGCCTTCACTCACGCACAGCACACGCACAGGGGCCTCTCTCTCCTCTGCCCTCACCTCTCTGCTTTAGCTCCTCACTCCCTCCTTTCACTGCTCCTGTTTGCTCACGGAGCTCTGTGCTCACAGCTGCCCAGGCTCATGTGGCCGTCTCCACCGCCCCAACCATGAAGCCGGTCACTTTTCTCTGCTCCGTATCTCTCCTTTCAGCAGCTCTGAAACTGGGTGAGTAAAACTGAGACTTAAGCTTGTACACATTGTAACATTGAATACTTGTTGCTTAGTATGATGGTTCAAAAGTGATTTAAGTGTTTTAGATTAATAACATTTGAAATTATGCCGTCTGAATGCTAGTAGTAGTAGTTTTTTACAATCTTAATTTTGATGGCAGCAATACATGTAGATTGCAATCCTAACATGTCCTCATACTGCTGACCTGTCTGACCTTAGGAGCCTTTGGTTCAGATGCCGAGCACAAGCTGTTCTCTGTGATATTCTCCAACTACAACCAGTACATACGACCAGTGGAGAATGTGTCCGACCCAGTCATAGTGCAGTTTGAACTGTCCATGTCACAGCTGGTCAAAGTGGTAAGTTGCCTTTCGGTGATGGAGAGTGTGAAGTTTGAATCTTTCGGACAGAAACAGACATTTGATAATCTTAGTGTAAAGTAATACATCTCCAGTAACCATAGGGCAGAAGGGAAAATGTCAGCTTTCCATGGTGCTGACTTAGCCATTCCTCCATCATCAATTGTCCGGCCCATTTGTCCGTGGAGTTTGGACGTCTGGCAGGCAGTTTGTACTCGCTTTAATACAAAAAAGAGGTGATAAAAACCTACTCTTAAGATAGCTCCACTTAAACATTGAAACTGAGATTTTAATGAGCTGTTATTCTAATGAGGCGGAATTAATTATGCTTTATCAAAGAGTGTAAATCAGAACCCTGCTTCCAGTTTAATTGTTATTCTCTATAATTTGGCACATGCGGCTGTAATTGGACATCTGCCAGTCCAGTGTCGGTGTTAACAAATAAGACGACTACAATATATTTGCTTGCACACTTACAGCTTATTGCATCTCCCAGCACTGATGGATGACTGTTATTCCCCATCCCACACCTGATGCCTCTGACCGACTTGTGATTGGTCGTGCTCTGCCTGTGTCAATTACAGCCAGGCCACATCAGCTCATCTAGGCCATAAAAAGCTCATCTGGCCCAGCAGCACCTATCAATGCACAATCAGGGAATTGTTCCATGTGGTCCTGGGCCGTATTGGTCGGATTTCAACAAAACAAAACAACAAAAAACATGTGTACATTTGTAATGACTCAGTTTTTCTAGTCAAAAAAGGTTTATTTAGATGGAGAAAGGAGAAAGAATATTTAAATTGTCCTTTCAATTAAATGAAAGTGTTTTCTTGTTTGTACTTTAGGATGAAGTGAATCAGATCATGGAGACCAATCTTTGGCTGAGGCATGTAAGTTTGCTGTGTACAAATGGACCTTGAACAAGGTTAGGTATGGATCCAAGTGTGTGTCACAGATGATTGTCCTCTGCTGGACAGATAGCTCAGGCTGAATTATTCATAAGGCCAGCTTTTAAAACATGTATTGATTCTGGAGTTTCAAACATATATATATTTTATTTCAAGTGCTACAAATATAATATTCCATGCATCCATGTACATATTGTGCACATACAGTCTACATTAAAGCAGATTTGTGTTGTGTGTTTTGAAACAGCCTTCTCTTTTAGTCTCTCATAACTCATTAACTGCTTCAGTTTCTCAAAAGCACCATTCATCAAAACGAGAAAGAAAGCGGTACATTTTCCCCAGCAGCTATTTTAATTCAGCAAGTAGTTCAAGTATTTTATTGTCTTCCATGTTTAAGCTATGAGTTATGAGTGCCATTTGGATCTTTTCTTATTTAAAGAAGGTCACCCCAACACCAGTGCACCAGGTCTTTGTTTTAATTATCTAAATGTATAAAAATAAAATTTTTTACATACTATATAAGGATAATTTCATACATAATAACCTACTGTAGAACCTTTCACATGAATAATAAACTCAGTCAGAAAGTTCTCTGAGAGTTTTATCAAATCTTTTTGTCTTATGAACTGATGCATCATGTTCTGGAGCATGTTGTTTATATATCGTTTTAGATCTGGAATGACTACAAACTGAAATGGAATCCCAAAGAATTTGGAGGTGTGGAATTCATCAGAGTTCCTTCAAGCCGCATTTGGAAACCAGACATCGTTCTTTATAACAAGTAAGATCTCGAAACCTTTCAAACATTTTTGAGAGACATACTGTACTTGCACACAACCAATAATCATTACATGGGTTAGTCCAATATTGGTGAGGGTGTATAGCCAGTCTCTGGTACAAATTAACCAAGCAATTGTTTATGGCCAAAAAAATTATATTATTGTAATATAAAGCATTTCTGATGTGAAAATAATCGTGTCACAAAACATAACATTGGGCTTACATACCACATCCAGGAGGATGCATTTATTTTGAGATAGAAATGTGAAAAATATGGAATAAATAGGATACAATTCCACTAAGAATCCAAAGTATAATTTCGCCTTCTATTCCATGAAATCATGCAGTTGGTTTTCCACTGCCAGAAAGTTAATAATAATGCCATCTGTTAAATGTTCTTCTTATAAATACGTGGCCAGGTCTGCTAAACATTTCTGAATTCTTAATATTTGGGGAGGACACAAGTCAAAAATACCTTGAACTGTAAAAACTAAAATAATAAAAAGCCACATTTGGGCTAAACTAAATCATGTGTAATAATCTATATCAATGTCATTCAATAATGACCCTTCTTTTTGCAGTGCAGTGGGAGACTTCCAGGTGGATGATAAAACCAAAGCCCTTCTCCGCTACAACGGCGATGTCACTTGGATCCCGCCGGCGATTTTCAAGAGCTCCTGTAAGATTGACGTGACATACTTCCCCTTCGACTACCAAAACTGCACCATGAAGTTCGGCTCATGGACTTACGACAAGGCCAAGATCGACCTGGTTCTCATCGGGTCCACCATTAACCTCAAAGACTTCTGGGAAAGTGGCGAGTGGGTGATCATCGACGCTCCTGGCTACAAACACGACATCAAGTACAACTGCTGCGAAGAAATATACACCGATATAACTTATTCCTTGTACATTCGACGACTTCCACTTTTCTATACCATCAACATGATCATTCCGTGTCTTCTCATTTCCTTCTTGACCGTGCTTGTGTTTTATCTGCCGTCCGACTGCGGCGAGAAAGTCACTCTATGCATTTCTGTGCTCCTGTCGTTGACCGTCTTCCTGCTGGTTATCACTGAAACTATTCCTTCAACTTCTTTAGTCATTCCTTTGATCGGCGAATACCTTCTCTTCACCATGATCTTCGTCACCCTCTCTATCGTCATCACGGTTTTCGTTCTAAATGTCCATTACCGCACGCCCAAAACGCACACCATGCCACGCTGGGTGCGAACAGTCTTTCTGAGTTTTCTACCCAAGATTATGTTCATGACCAGACCGGAAAGAGATCCAGATGGGGTGACTGTATCCGGCGACAATCTCCCGCACGCGAAGTCTTGCGCGATTCACTCGGGTGCCGCGTTGCAGAAGAAGCACAAGCCGCAAGCTCTGGTGTGTAGCGTCGTGTCCAGTCTCGCCAACCGCCAACGACTGCTCAACAAGGAGTTATCGCATTCGAACAAGCTCAATGGAAGCAAAGGTGCGGCCACTGGGGGCGTCTGCTGCGAGGATAGGTGTAGCCCATGTTGGCACCAGCGGTCAGGAAAACTGCCTGTGGACTCTGGAGGTGGGAGTGCAGGGATGGGCACATTGGGGGCGTTGAGCGGAGGGGACAGGGCTTCCAGGGGAGGGAGTCAATGCTCCAGCTCTGAATCTCTGGATGGGGGGCTGATGTCTCTGCTGCCCATCTCTCCGGAAGTAAGAGATGCCATCGAGAGCGTCAAATACATAGCGGAGAACATGAGGCTACAGAATGAGGCAAAGGAGGTGAGCGAGCTGTATTGTCCGATGTGGTTCTCAACATAGGAGGGATGGGAACCCAAAAGCAGGATTATTTTGGATCACGTTGTAAGCCTTTCTTGGGCAACAATTATAAGAAAATATGTATTTCAACGGCAAGAAAAGTAATCTAGAAAAAAGCAAAACATTCTTGCAATGGGAAGACATATGTCTGTAATGACAATGTTTATACTTAAATCATAATGAAACATCTAAATCCACTTAAAATTAGATCAAATAAAAGATTTAATAAAAGAAAAATTCAGATTTCCTGAAATTAGTAATTTAAGAACACATTTACTGGTGTTTTTAATCTAGTTTTCTACATTTTAACATTCTAATATTATACACAAGATACGATGATAAAACAATAATTTGTGGAAAATATACAGTTTATTTTTTTAACATTATTTATACACTAAAGTCAGTTCTTACTTGTGTCACGGCTTGGCTGAATGTCAAACTCTGAAGTTTCTATTAAAACAATATTAATATTAATAATAATAATACATTTATTTGATTGAAAATATGAATTCTACTTTTCCACAAAAATTATAACAACATAGGTTAACGATGTAAAAACAGTAAACTGATTAATCCAATGTAATAACAAACCCGATGACTGACATATCATCAGCTGCAGCCTCACAATAAATAAACAGTACAGTTTACTACGGTAAACTACTTTATTAAATCCCTGAGTGACTAGCTGTTTAAAAACTAAAAGCACAATGAGTTGGTATGTTTTTGTTTTGTTTTGATGACTCTTTCAGCTCAAACTGTTGTTGTGTCTCCCTCTGTAGGTCCAAGATGACTGGAAGTATGTGGCCATGGTCATTGACAGGATCTTCCTGTGGGTCTTTGTCCTGGTGTGTATCCTGGGGACAGCTGGCCTCTTCCTGCAGCCTCTGCTGCTGGGAGACGACATTTAACTCGGACTATCGCCTCAGACCACTTCATTGTACCATCGTTCACTGTTTCAAAGCAGCGTTTCAGTATGATTTTTTTATTTATGATTTTTTGATTATGTTATCAGCCCAAGAACATACATTTTACTTGAACGTATAGGAAGATTTTTCAATAATTTTAGGAAAAAACCGCCCTCCACACTTAAAAAAAAAAAAAAAAACTCTCTGGTCTAATTTGTCGAGAACTATCAGCAGAATGATTGACAATTGGGAGGACCAATAGTCTTCATGATCCACCCAGAAGTAGAAACAAAATAAAGTTTAAATATGCTGTGGTACCTAACTTTTTGTTTTGTTTCACAAATATATTACGTTTGTCCCGACAGAAAGTGTCTTGTTTAAATCTGACCACAACAGTCTGATTGGCTGAGTGAGGCTGGTACTCTTTAATATACAGAAAAAGCTGATACAGGTGTGACTGAGGCCAACGTTAGATGCATGTGAATTCTAGTGATACAACCAGTTATGAGAGTTATTACAATGTTGGTTTAAAAGTAAGGCACTCCAGCTTTAACCTTGTAACAATGGCGCCCTCGTGTGGTGTCGAAGTGGTACTTCAAGGTTTAGTCATTTATTTTCACTCTGTTTTGGTATGCACATCGAACTATTGCGACAATACGCTTTGTGAACAATTAATTTATGATGTTTTAAAAAAAATATTATTTAAGTTGATTCTTGGTTGCAGTGTCAGTGAGAACATTGATTGTTATGAGTCTCTCCAACGTTCCCAGAGGAGCTAACTCAGCTGCTTTTGTCTCCATGAGTCATTTTCAATACACTCGCAGATTGGGATTTATTATTGGCCTCTTTCCCTCTTTTTATAACAGATTTTCCTGGTTTGAAGACATCTGGGTTATTTCCATGAATATTTCCATGACATTCACAAACACTTTCACTCTTCAAACACGTTGCATGAAAGAAACGTGAAAGGCTCAAGAGGGTTGACAGTTGCTTTTATACCTTCAGAACGTTTTCATCTATGCAAGGGAAGGCAAGTTTATTTTTTATAGCAAAGTTCATACACAAGGAAACTCAAAGTGCTGAACAAAACAAGAAAAGAAACATGCAGTAGGGTCTGTTAAGTCTCATCAGGTCTAACTAAAGGACAGTGGTGATGATCCTGGACACTTAACATGTATCAACATCTATGGACATTTAATCAGCATTTATGGACATTGGTCATCAGCTCCTAATGGACCTTTGTTTCGGTTTCTTGTGTTTGAACGGTTTGATTCTCGATTTGTGTTGATTAATTCGATGGTTGTGTAAAGTCCTCCGAGAAAACTGTGATTTAAAGAATAAAATGGGCTGTTCAAGAATAATTCAGACAAGGCATTCATCAATAGTATTAAAACGCATTCAAAAGTATTTGTCCTTTTTCTTACACATTGCCTCGAACCAGGGCTGGACTGGCCATCGGGCGTACCGGGCAATGCCCGAAGGGCCGATGCCCATATTTGCGCCGGTCTGTCTGCCTCATACAAAAAACATGTTTGTAAAAAGTGTAAATCCGTTGAGAAATGTTTGAGGGGAGCGTGCGTGTCCGCGGGGCACCTGCTGTATGTACTGGAACGGGATTCCACCACCTCAGCGGCCGCAGTGTTCCCGCATCCAGCGGCTCTGAGCTGGACGCAGGAACCGCTCACAACACAACACGGTGAGCGCGTAGCCGCAACGTGCCCATGTACCCAGTGGTGGAGCCACACTTTTAAACAGAGGGTGGCCAGGGGGTGGCAAGGGTTTTTTTAAGGGGTCCACATTTATATTATTCCGAAATTTTATTTCACACAAAAACTGGCTAAACGATACATTTTAATCTTAATCTTGTCATTATTTTTAATATAAAGTGAACTGAGAGCACACTTGGAAACTACAAAGCAAAAAAGTTATTTAAATAGTAGTCTGAACAAAAAAGTGCAAAATAACATCATTCAAACATTGCATTACATTTTTCTTTTAACAAATTTAGCAAATTCCTGCGGTTCTGGTGTAAAGCAGCAAAGATGTTGACAAACTCATCCATATTCAGCCCTCCTTGACTCTACACTGAGGCCACCAAGATGACTCAGTCATCTGCCATAACAGTTCTGAGATGGTTTTTAATAAGTTTTAGGGCAGAGAAACTTATTTCACACGACGCAGTACTGACAGGTATTAAAAAGATCTTTGCAAGCCTCAAAAGCTCATGAAACACTTTCCAAACGTTACAAAAGGACAAGGAAGTCCAATAGGGACTCTCTAATCCATTTTTTCCTCCCAAGAAGCCGCCTAGTTTGACGTACCTCATGCTTAAGGTCCTCTATATCTGACTGAAAGGTTCTGCCAAATGAAAACAGGGGCTCTTCTTTCAAAAATGTTTTGGGGTCAAGCACATCATCCATAATCTTAGCTATTTTTTTTCTTTTTTTGTGTGTGAAAAAACGCCTTCTGCCAATAGACAATCCTACACCTCTCATTCCCTCTCACCCTCTCATTCTCTGAAACTCAATTATATAAGCTATATTTTAATACAACACAACAAATTCCTCATCATCTCAAAACATACTGCCTCCGAGTCTGACCTTCAGGTTTCATCATCCTGATCTACAGGCCTTTTCTTGACAAAAAAAGACGCAATGTCTCCTCCTTTTCTTTTCATGTTTACACTAAAGGGAAGAGGGCGATGATACGATGGGCAATTAATAATGGAAAATACACACGCACACAGGCACGCACACACAGGCACGCACACACGTACACAGGCACGCAGACCCACACTGGCACACACAGGCACGCACACACACGCAGACACACTAGCACGCTGACACACGCACACAGGCGCGCATACAGGCACGCACGCACACATACACACACTAAAAGTTCTACAAACTGAAAAAGTAATGCGCTGCAGTACGTGTGTCTATACTTTGTGTCAAATGTAAACGGTTGGCTCTGCGTCGCTAACTTACCTCTTTGTTTTCATCACGACTTGGGCACACCTGAGTCCAACAACCCAAAACATTACCATACAGCACCGGCTCCACACGGAGTCAGGGTGCGTTCACAGACGGGGGAAACCGTGGGAATTTTTAACTTTTGGCGGAAAAAGTGCGGAAGATTCTCAAGATTAACATTGTTACATTGCCGTCTTCCGAGGGGGGCACTCGGGGTGGCAAGGATATTTTTAGAGGTGGCAGTGGCCACCCTGGCTACCCCTCTGGCTCCGCCACTGCATGTACCCAAGACCATAAACACGCACAGGACCATGCATGTCTTTTCGTAATTTGTGCACCCAATAAATACACCGCTGCAGAAAACAGTCCGCGTCTCCCCTCTCCTCTAAATTAAAGCTCCGGTACCTAAATTTTCCATTGCATTAAAAGTTCATGTTTGAGCCCAAAAGTAAAATGTTGTGAACAGATTAAACAGATTTAGAGCCAGCTAATGGCTGAAAATATGCATTTCAGAAATTTTTACCAATTCTCATCCCTGTAACAAACAATAGTGTTGTCTGTGCCCACCTCCCTCACTCTGAGACATGTTTATTACTCTCTTTAATGTAGACTATTGTACTTTATTTTATTGTTGAAACTGCAGACATCCTGATCCTCTACACTATTTGTATATAAACTTGTATTGTAGTAATAATACACTTTATTATAAAAAAAAAAAAAAAAAAAAAAAAAAAACAAAAAAACTTGTATTGTAGTAATAATATGAATATGTAGTAATATTCTATTTTAACTGTGTGTGCGCATGGATCCCAAAGATAAAGAGAGAGAGTCGATAAGACTGGACTAAGAATGAGAATGAACATTTACTTTCAGTCAATGAGGAAGGACTGCTTCATGTTTGCGATGTAATGAAAAGTTTTATTGCAACAGGAGGAACAATGAAGCTTTAAACACCGTTCACTGAAAGATTCATTCATCATAAATTCAGAGCACCTATTTTCAGACTTCAAATCCCTTCACAAAGACGGTGAAAGAAAAGGCCATTAAGGACATTCAGATGATGGATATGAACAGACAGTGATGCAGGTGAACTCGGAGCCAAAAAGCAGATTTATTTACTGTATTTGTACAACTGCATGAAGGCAAAAAAATGGAGGTTAAACTTAAAGCAGAGTTGTCATGTGGTGCGTCATTCTCTCCAGGACACGCTGCAATGAAAATACACATTTGATAATCATGAATGGTTTTTATGTGTTTGTAGCCTTTACTTTGTCATTTAGATATTAGGCTAATGTAGCTAATGTAGCTAATGTAGCTAATACAGCTTCAGCCCCTGTTACCTTCATATAAGCCTTATACAACGCTGTTTTTTTTTTTGCGGCTCCAGACAGATGTTGTTTTTAGGTTTTTGGCAAATATGGGTCCTTGAACCTTTTGAGTTGCCTGGGCCGCTAAGAAGGAAAAAATGCCCGGGCCGTTTTTTTGTCCCAGTCCAGCCCTGCCTCGAACCCAAACTGTGCTGTACCGGGGCCTCTAATCCAATCAGTATGTATACTGGTATGTATGGGACATCCCCTTTTTTATGTATACTAGGGCCTCTATACTTCTTTTTTATGTATACTAGGGCCTCTAAACTTCTACTTTTTGTATACTAGGGCCTCTAAACTTCTACTTTTTGTATACTAGGGCCGATAAACCTCTATTTTATGTATACTAGCGCCTCTAACCTTCTTTTTTATGTATACTAGGGCCTCTAAACTTCTACTTTATGTATACTAGGGCCGATAAACCTCTATTTTATGTATACTAGCGCCTCTAACCTTCTTTTTTATGTATACTAGGGCCTCTAAACTTCTACTTTATGTATACTAGGGCCGATAAACCTCTATTTTATGTATACTAGCGCCTCTAACCTTCTTTTTTATGTATACTAGGGCCTCTAAACTTCTACTTTTTGTATACTAGGGCCTCTAAACTTCTACTTTTTGTATACTAGGGCCTCTAAACTTCTACTTTTTGTATACTAGGGCCTCTAAACTTCTACTTTATGTATACTAGGGCCGATAAACCTCTATTTTATGTATACTAGCGCCTCTAACCTTCTTTTTTATGTATACTAGGGCCTCTAAACTTCTATTTCATGTATACTAGGGCCTCTAACCTTCTTTTTTATGTATACTAGGGCCTCTGACCCTATATTTGACCATACCAAGCCTCTAAACTCAAAATAGAGCAGTCATTTCAGAAAACAATTAAACAAGTTTTTTCCATTACTAAATTATGTCAGCATGTATGGAAAATGACTTTTGATGACCAAGACACGAGTCTATTAAAAACATTGACCGACCCATAATGGATCAGAAGTCGTAGCATTTCCTTTTCTTACGACGACAGACGCACAGATCATCAGACCTCAACAACATCAATAGAATCCCACACAGTTTCACTTCAGACTCTCCCACGGTCACTTGCATCAGCACAATGCATCTTCTGACATGTCTCCTTTGTAAGTATTTATTCATCTTTAATGAGTTTAATGCCACAAATAACGTCTAATAGTCAATGTTGTCTTTAGATTTGTTTATTGCTGAGGTGAAAAGCCAAACTAGAGGTATTCTTTTATTTTTTTCTGTTGTTGCAAAGACTTCAGTTGACGTTGACATTTGTTTTGCAGATTTGTCCCCAGCTAGAATTTTGGCTCCACTGAATACCGTTCGAGAGGACAGTGGACTTTTTGTGATATGCAGCACTTTTGGATTGAAGAAGCAAACGGAAGTCTATATGTACTTATGTAAAAATGGCACTGGGATCGAACGGAAATTGGAAAAATCAGAGGAAAATGAATCTTTATTTATAATACCCAAAGTTACACAAGAACACAGGGGGCAGTTTAGCTGTGTTTATTCCCCACATGAGTACGAACCTGCGATGGTCCACGCCATTGGACACAACGTCATCAACATTTCTGTCATAGGTTGGTCATTTCAAGCCTTTATACGATAATTTTGTAGATAATAGAAAATATTTGTGGTATTTTTGCAATTATATTATGAAGAGCTTATTAGCAAAAACAAATACAAATGCAATGCTTACAATTTTATATTTATTGAGCAGTTTTGTTTAGGAAGCCAAATATGTATTAGTGTACTGGAAGTAAACGTCCACGCCTTTTTTTAAACAAATCCTTTCAAATTTACTAACAAAAACAGAATTTCCCAATGGTTCAAATTCTCTTCATATACCGTATATAGTGTAAGTAATTTAGGAAATGGGGTGTGAAAATCTAGAAACCCTGGATTAAAGAATAGATGTCATACATGTATGTCATGTCATTTTCTACCCCTTTATTACTCCATTTCTGGGTCGCGGGGGCAATCAGAGCTGCCGCCGAAGTGTCATTGCACAAGTCCCTTGCTGATCCTCCTGCAGATGGTGGGTCCACGGGAAAATGGCTTCTCTGGCATCGGCTAGATGGCCTTCAGGCAATGTGGGGTTGAGTGACAGCAGACGACAGCAGATATCAGTGTGAGCAGGTGACATGGGTCGAGGTGGGCTCAAACCCATGACCATTGGGTCCAAAGACCAGTGCTCCACCAACTGAGCTACTGTCGCTACTGTTGTAAAACTTAGATGAATTAAGAAATTAATTAAGAAATAGAAATATGAAATTCTCTCCCAAATTACGTCACCATAGTGTAACTTATTTTCTTTTTTAAATAATGTTAATCCTTTGAACAGCCAAGAGTTTTTCACTTGCCCATTCCTCCATGTTTTTTGTCCTTTCTGTCACACCACAATAAACCTGAGACATTACATGCGATAATTATTTTTCTTTGTCTTTCAGCAAACGTTGTAGCTGCAGACCTGTCCCTGTTGGGTCCACCGTCCATCAGCCAGGGAGCACGAGTTACTTTTGTGTGTTCTCTTCCAAATGTCCTGCAGACTATGGGTGACTGTGACTCGGTGCAGTCGTATCTGATGAGGGATGGGGTCATTCTCCAAGTGCAGGGGTTTGAGCTGAAGAATTCCAGCGCCACATTTGTGATACAGGATATTGTGCAGAGAGACGCGGGTCAGTACAGCTGCGTGGTGCGACCTTCTCAGTGCTTCAAGCAGGATGAGGACCGAGTCACTGGAAATAATGTTATCAATCTTCAAGTCAAAGGTTAGTTGTGTGTTGAGACGTCTCCATGTTTCATTCCTCCATGGGTCTTAAAGCTGGGGGATCGAACCTCAAAAAACAAGCTATACTTTACAGAATCCATCCGATTAATAATAATAATGCATCAGTTCTATATACGCTTTTTTGGACACTCAAAGACACTTTACATGTCATTATTCATTCACTCCAAACACAGTGGTGATAAACTACTACTGTAGCCACAGCTGCCCTGGGGCACACTGACAGAAGCGAGGCAACCAGTATGTGCCATCGGCCCCTCTGACCACCACCAACCATTCACACACACACCAGACTCTTTCTAGGCAATGGGGGTGAAGTGTCTTGCCAAGGACACAACGACAGCAGACAGTGGGAGTTGATGGGGAAAGTCTTGAGGGGCTCAAACCCACAACCTTCTGGCTCAAAGGCCAATGCTCGACCGACTGAGCTACTGTCGCCCGATTATTTTTTAGCCCGCAAAACAGTTTGGTTCTATTGTGTTTTTTTAAAAGAAAAGTGCAAAAGAGAGGACCACCCTCACTCAGTCAATCAGCTCATCAGCCAATGTGCCAAAAAGTGACTGACAGGGTTCTTTCAATAATAAAAAGATAAAATGTTTTATAAAAAGATAAAGGGTGCAGATTTCCTACAGAGGAACAGCAACTAGGTCTGAGTTGCTGTTCCTCTCTCTGTTGGGATCAACTACAACATAGTTACTTATCATGTCATGTCATTTTTTGTCATTCTCTACCCTTTTATCATTCCATTTCTGGGTTGGGGGGGTGGCAACCAGAGCTGCCACCCATGTCTCATAGTAAGTAAGTAAGTAAGTAATGTTTATTTATATAGCGCATTTTACATACCAAGGTCACCCAAAGCACTTTACAATGTTCAGAATTCATAGCACCAGTCCCTCGCTGATCCTCCTGCATGTGGTGGGTCCACAGGAAGATGGCTTTTCCGTCATCGACGGGATGGCCTTGGTCTTTCAGTGGGGGCTTCGGGCAGTGTGGGGTTAAGTATCTCTCCCAGGGACACAATAATGTATAGAAAATTATTCGGTTAATTATTAGGTACCCCAGCTCTAGATTCAGACTTGTTCCAACAGCATTATTGAAATTTGTCACATTTTTCTTTGACCATATTAGTTTTCTCTTTTTTTTCGTCAGATGAAAAGTTTTCATTGATTGATTGATTTGAACAAAAGGAGGATTTTAATTTCAAAATCACGGTTGTTTTGAACACGATTATCTTGTCTTCCACAATGATATTTCAGCACTAATAAAGTGGAACATGCATGTGACGATGGTCGTCAAAGTCAGGGATCTGGTTCCTACAAAGACAGAAATAAAAGGGGATACTTTACTTTAAAAAGCTAGTATCAGTATCAGAATCAGAATTATTTTAATTTTATAAGAAACAGGAGGTCACAGACTTGGAAATTGCTTTGGCTCAGTGCAACAGTCAGAAAAAGAGAATAAAAAATAAAGAATAAAAAAAACTAAATTTAAAATTAAAGTTAAAATAGAGTTACAATTACTTTATACAATATACAGTGCACATGGTGCACACAAGTATGTTTTCTAACAACATGATGACAGGATTTTGCCTGATTTTTTGTTTGTTGGTCAAGTCATTCTCAGGGGAATTCAGCGCTTCAGAGTCATTGTAGGATAACAGATTAAACTCTGTCCACACATGTCCTGGATCATTTCCAACACCCAAGTATTCATTTATGAAAAAAACATTACATGTAACCATGGATCTATTATAACAACGCATGTAACCTGTAATTGTCTTTTCAGGTTTCCCTGTTGGACTAACAGTCTCTCTCACAACGCCAGTGATGTTAGTTCTTCTGGGGATTTGTGCTTTTGCAATTAGAAAAAAAGGTACAGTTTATTATTGACAACATTTAAATATAGTATAACACAGTGGGGCAAAAAAGTATTTAGTCAGCCACCGATTGTGCAAGAGCTCCCGCTTAAAAAGATGATAGAGGCCTGTCATTTTCATCATAGGTACCTCAACTATGAAGGACAAAACGAGAAAAATAAATCCAGAAAATCACTTTGCCTGATTCTTTAAGGAATTTATTTGCAAATTATGGTGGAAAATAAGTATTTGGTCTATAACAAAAGTTCATCTCAGGTTCCATTAATGCAGGGAACGAGTGGAAGACAGAGGAGCCTCTTATAGAAGGAATTAAAGGTCTGTGAGAGCCAGAAGTCTTGCTTGTTTGTAGGTGACCAAATACTTATTTTCTACCACAATTTGCATATAAAGTCTTTAAAATTCAGACACATGTGATTTTCTCGATTTTTTTTCCCCCCCTCATTCTCTCATAGTTGAGGTGGACCTATGAAAATTACAGGCCTCCCTCAAGTGGGAGAACTTTCACAATTGGTGGCTGACTAAATACTTTTTTGCCCCACTTTACATAGAACCTCAGCAAATGTCAGCATCATTGTGAGAGCGTGTTCTCTTCAAGATACCATAGTTATGCAATATTCTTGTTTTAATTACTGTATTTATATTACTCGCAGCAAAACTGAAGAAGTCAAATACAGATGAAAAACTGCAGAGTGCCACAGGGATCGATGTCCTGCCCTCTGATGCAGAAGGTTTGACCGCTGAAGATAATGGATTCGTTCTCTCTCCAGATGATTCCTGGAATAATGAAGATTTTTCGGGGTAAAATAAATGTTTTTGTGTTGTACAACTTTCAAAATCAAATCTAACAATTTACTTGGTTTCTTTCAGCTCTCAAAATGTTGCCGACCCGTACAGTTATCCTGCCGAGTTTGCCTCTGAGTACGATGAAGTCTTGGCTTCTGCAGAAGAATAATATTGTTTGTGTAGGCTGTGTATACATACCGTTTTCTGCCGTGTAAGCTGCTATAGCCACAGTTGCCTGAGTAAATGGAAAAAAGAAAGGCCATGTGGAGTCCACAAGTAGTAAATATATTGTCTAAGACAAATTCATGCATGACAAAAGGGAGACTGTTATTGCTATAGTTTTGACACAATTTTTGTAATGATGTGGTGTTCATAGACAGGAAACCTCACACTATGTATTCTGGTAACACAATCTATTAAAACTACACTTCTTCTCAACCACCTATACGTCACCAAGAAACGTAAAGCCTAAAGAAGTAAAACACCTCCCTCCATCCCTGTTGATGTTACTTTTCCTAGCTCTCATAATTAGCAATATTGCATTTCATGTTTTTAGCTGATTTAATTATTTAAAAATCAATGAATCTTGATTGAACAATATATATAAAATGTACAAAACACAATGAGAATTTATATTGAAACATATCCGGTGCTTTGACCACAGTTTATTAAGATCACAACAGGCGTCGTCTCAGAGGACTTTACATTTGCAAAAACATATTTGAGAATCAAACAGAACACACAGGAAATGCAGAAAACATAAAGAATACATTGGTCCAAAGGATAGTGGGATGACCACTGTCCTTTTAACATGTGTTCATTTCCTTGGCTTCATTTTAGCATAAAATGTATAATTAACTATTTTACTATGTATAATTAACTATTACACTTGAGAAGAGCTAACAACATCTGGACCACAAAACATGGCCTCTAAAGACTACCAATAGAGGGTGCAGAGAAACACACTAATCATCCAGAATGAGAACAATGATTTGTAGATTAAATTTTTTATTCTAATTTAAATGTTCCCCAAACATGTGCACTTAATGTTATGTTTCAATGTGAATAAACACGCCAGACAGCTTTTAAACTAACCTCAGTGTGATTTTAACTTTGCTGATCTTTTGCCTCTACAGACACATTTTAAACACAATAAAGGAAGGCCTGTAACAGCTAGAGTGACTGACAAAATGAAAAACATCACATCTATAGAGTAATAGGCACACAGAGGAAAAGTATAGGACTCAGACTTTAAATGGGCTGCTCCTCTGTGTCTCATGACAAACTCTATCCAGAAGATGGCGCTGTCCAGTGGCTGTACTGGCTGGTCTCTGTGCAGCCTGGACAGCCGTTGCATGTTCTCCCTGTAGGATTGGTTAGATAACACTTCCTGGACATGAGTTAGAATGCTATCTTCATCAACTTTGGACAGAGTAAGGATCTTGGCGCCTCCTCTTTCCTCAAGGCGCAGTAAATTGTCATATTGGTCAAAGAACACTGGCACACCCACGACTGGGACTCCATGATAGATAGCCTCTTGAATCCCATTGGTTCCTCCATGAGCCATAAACAGTCTGGTTTTGGGGTGTCCCAGGAGGTCATTCTGAGGGATCCAGTCCACAAGTAAAGTGTTGTTTCCTAAAGTTGTTGGTCTGGAGCCTTTGTGTTTCCAAATCACTTTCTGTGGCAGTTTGGCAAAGGCAGCAGCGATGCCATCTTGCAGATCCTGAGGAAGTTCATTCACAAAGGTCCCCAAAGACATGAGGATGACTCCGTGTTCGCCAGAGCTCTGAACAAAGTCCTCCAGGTGTGGGGGGAGAGCTTTGGCCGGGCTACACTGGAACCCTCCGATGTAGACTGCATTAGGCATTGTGGGACGAGGGAACTCAAACACAAAATCTACTCTCATTAACCAGATATCAGCCCCTTGTAATAAATGCCTATATCTAACTTCAGGCCCAAAGAACTCTGCACACACTGCTTGATACTGTGGGTCTATTAAGAAAGTATCCTGCACTTGCCATATTAAATAGAACAATACATTTTTGAGTCTTTGTACAAAATTCATACGATCAGATAATCCTGAACCAGTCATGGGAATGTATGATAAGGGTGAAGGTGCAAGCGCCAAATGTCCCTCTCCACTGGTTATCCAGCGGACGTTATAGACCAGAGGTATTTGAAGATAGTGAGCCAGCATAATCCCTGCCCCCCATGCTGGATCAGTCAGCACCAAGTCATATCTACTCTCATTCAAACGCTTCATCAAATCTCTGTCAGTGAACATACTTCTTGCCATGTTGCAGATGAGCCCGTGTATGTCATACATAGCTGTAAACATCTCCAGTTGTAAATATGCAAAAGTCATGAAAGAACCTCCGCCTCTCTCCAGTGCAATTATTTTGTCCAGTATCGGATTAATAAACTCATGATTGAATCCTTCTTTGACAGGAACTGTGACTGTGTTGAAATCTTCAGAGTTATCTGGGATGTACCAGCTTTGTGTGGTCCGTACAACCGTGATGGAGTGGCCACGAGAGGAAAGGCCTTTGATCAGAATGTCCATGTTAATCCAGTGACTCCCTTCCAAAGGAACTATGAGAATCTTGCCGCAATCAGACGCACGCCATAACAATGATGCAAACATGAAAAACCATACATTAATCCTAGAATTCCAGCGTGCAGCCTCCATCTTTACCTGAAAAAGTCATGTATAACAAATGAAAACGCTATATTAATTAAGCAAAATATGAAAAGTTACTTTGCAAAACCAACCTTTTCACATCAGAGTATATAGCAGAAGGTATTCCCATCATGAAATGGCGAGAAAACTTCACAACAGCACATACCATAGTTGATGTAAGAAGATTAGGTTCTTAACGGGGGCCCTCTTATCCAGCAACAAAAACCCTGTGTTAACTAAGTCACAACACGCCTATGCATTAAAGCTGGAGTACCTAACTTTAGAAAAGATCTTTTTATTTGAATGGTATGTTAATATGCAAGTTACATGATTGTATTTTCAAGGACTACAGATGGAAAGTAGTATGGGGCTAAATTTGGTGCAGCCATCTTTTCAATGCAACTGCACATTGTCCTTAAAAAATTAAACTTAAACTTGAAATCACAAACAATCAACTATGTAATAAAATCCATTTAACTAATTCCTTGGTCTCGAAGCAAAGCTGTTTTATCAGAAGTTTTCACATGTATATTTGGCCTGTCACATCTTTAGATCAGCTTTTTCAGTTCACATTCCCTCAACCAATCAGCTCTCAGTATGTAAAAGATCAAATATTTTACAATCTAAGTCTGATTGGTTCAAAATATGCAACTTCAACATGACTTGTTGGGACAAATATAGTTTATGGGAAAAATGTGAAGTACTCCAGCTTAGAGAATGAACTAGAATTTCTATGTTGCTAAGGCACATGTGAAAACAACTTGTCTCACATACATAATCCAGATATTTTATTGTTATAAATATGACACTTTTCCATTCTAAACAGTGTACATAACTCCATAAACAAGCCATAACATCTGTAGTTTGCACCTTGCTCCTAGAGTCCTGAACAGCCTCCTCCATAATGATGGGCTTTTTAAATTCAGTCCATGTGAGTTCTTTTCTTCAGAGAGTACTTCCAGTGTAATCTGGAACAACAATACTGGCCCATTTGTAGATTACTGGGATGAAAAGCAGAGCGGAGCCCAGCACTGAAACCAAGAGGAAGGCCCAGAGAAACACTCGGTCCAACACTTGGGCCACGTACTTCCAGTCCTGTACTACCTGCAGAGAAAAGCAAATATTGATTAATAATGAATACAAAAACAAACACATATAATTTATGAAATATTTAGTCAATGATTTCTGAGGTTATATCACTGTCTGGCTTTTAACCTACATGTTTTTACAGTTTTACAGTTTACTTGGTCTTATGCCAGCTTAATCAGTAACTAATGACCTGTTTGGTAACGCTTTATATTAAGGTGTGCTTGTTAAGTATTAATAAGGTATTAATAGACATTAGCAACATGCTTATAGATTGCTTATATGTACTTATAAACATATTAATAAGCTGCTCATTTCACTATTCTCTAAATGATGTTGTTCTAGTTATATGCTTTTAAGCATTTAATAAGTAGTTAGTAAGATACATTTATATATTTATAAATATATGAATAAGCTGCCTATTAAACTATTATCGATACCATGTTAATAGGCCACTAACAATATGCCTATAAAGATATTAATACGCTGCTTATTAATAGGTAATAGTGGTAATAGGCCACTAAAAATATGCGTTAATAAACTGCTTATTACACTATTTTGCAGTACCTTAATCTAAAGCGAGGAGCATTTTTGTTAATGCAGAAAAAAACAACAATGATCTAAGATGTTTTTATTTATTCAAACAGCAACAATTACAGTCTAAATGAAAAAAAAAATCAAAATGAAGTTTGTGCCAAAAGTTTGTTAGTAACTTCAAGGAGCCATGATGAACCCACTCATGCTCCGACCGGCTCTGTTCATGAATTTGGCTTTGGCAAAACAGTGAATCAACTGACTTCACGAGCCTGAGAGATTAGCGGAACTCGCCTATTTTTGGGCATCGTCTGGTCCTCCCGGTTCTGCGCAGTTGACGAGCTCCCATGATGCTTTGCGCCAAATATGCGAACTTTATGAAAGCTGTGGGTTCTCTATCAGGTTCTCTGTCAGCTGAGGTCGAGCTGTTTTAATTTACATTGAGTTCTATGGGACTAAAAATATGTACAATAGGTCTGGCATGCGCCTCCTGTTTGGCGACCCCGCTCCCATCTCTGTGTGGAGTGAGAGGACAAGTGCCCAAAAATAACAATTGTAAACCGCTTTGTGACTCTGGTCTGTGAAAGGCGGTATATAAATAAAGCTTACTTACTTACTTACTTACTTACTTCTGGGTAGCCCTCGTGAATTTAGTCTGCAGTACCACAGCGCCCCCTGTGCCCATGGGTGGGATAGCTATAAGCTAGGAAAACACTATCCAGTTATTATTATAGTTCCATGGTTGTGCCACAGGTGTGTTGTATACATGGATCTATTATAATAACTGGATAGGGTATTACTAGCTTGTAGCTCGGGAGATTCTCGGGGTACTGCAGACTAAATTCACGTGGGCTACCCAGAAATTGTCCCATAGAACTCAATTTAAACTAAAACAGCTCGACCTCAGCTGACAGAGAACCTACAGCTTTCATAAAGGTCGGATTTTGTGGGGATTTTAGTGTCCCTTGTCATCCTGAACTTTTTTTCTTCTTAAATCCTTCAGTTTTCTTTAAATCCACATTTTACTGCCACAAACTCTACTTGTCTGGCTCTTACTCCCACTCTAACTCCCACTCTGATCAGCAGCTCTGATTGGTTAGAGCACGGCCCCTCTGTGCACGTACATGACAGCCACACATGCGTATTTGGCGCAAAGCATCATGGGAGCTCGTCAACTGCGCAGAACCGGGAGGACCAGACGATGCCCAAAAATAGGCGAGTTCCGCTAATCTCTCAGGCTCGTGAAGTCAGCTGATTCACTGTTTTGCCAAAGCCAAATTCATTAGCAGAGCCGGTCGGAGCATGAGTGGGTTCATCATGGCTCCTTGAAGTTACTAACAAACTTTTGGCACAAACTTAATTTTGATATATTTTTTCATTTAGACTGTAATTGTTGCTGTTTGAATAAATGAAAACATCTTAGATCAATGTTGTGTTTTTTTCTGCATTAACAAAAATGCTCCTTGCTTTATATTAGGGTACTGCAAAATAATGTAATAAGCAGTTTATTAACGCATATTTTAGTGGCCTATTACCACTATTACCTATTAATAAGCAGCGTATTAATATCTTTATAGGCATATTGTTTGTGGCCTATTAACATGGTATCGATAATAGTTTAATAAGCAGCTTATTCATATATTTATAAACATATTCCTCCTTTAATAAGTATCTTACTAATTACTTATTTACTTATGCTTAAAAGCATATAACTAGTACAACATCATTTAGAGAATAGTGAAATGAGCAGCTTATTAATATGTTTATAAGTACATATAAGCAATCTATAAGCATGATGCTAATGTCTATTAATACCTTATTAATACTTAACAAGCACACCTTAATATAAAGCGTTACCACCTGTTTCAGTGTAAACAAACAGGGACTATTGTGTGTGTGTGTGTGTGTGTGTGTCGGTAAGGCTGGGTTAAAAATGACAACAAAATAGTGTATATAAAATCATGCAGTAAGTAAAGGTTAGTGCAGGTTGGGTGTATATTTCATTTGAGGTGACGAGATAGATACGAGATGGATTACTTGAATACATTTTTAAAAAAAAATCTTATTATCAATATTTCTGTTTTACTTTCAGAATATTATATATGTCTTAAGATTTAAGTTTTGTTGGGGTTGGAGGGGGTCAATGCTCTATCTTCTGTCCCTGACTCAGGTTGCCAGATATGCAGACAAATCCAGCTGGGACCATAACAGCTGAATAGACAAGAGTTTTCAAACACCTGTTTCACAAAAGAAATCCTTGTTTTTTTCCTGGTTTTGTCATTAATGCTTTGAGAATCATAACGAGACCTTTTTAGTTCTGTGACCTGACATGTTACTTTAGCAGTGAAATTAGCCTGGCATGCTTAGATCTGGCAATCCGGATCACAGATTTTCTGATTGGTAAAACGGCGGAGGGCGGGACATCAAAATTAAAACAATAACAAGATTTAGGGCTAATATCTCGGCTGAACTACTGTTATCAGTTAAAGAAGTATTCAAAAAGACCATGATTTATTAAAGCCTTTTGACATATTAGGGCCGTTTAATCGTAAACCGTAAAATCTGACATATTGCTACTTTAAAAGTAACTCACTGTTTACGTGAATATAGACGCTTTTCATGAGGCTATTACCCACTGTTACATCACCTTCTAAATAAACACCATTAAAGACATTGAAAGAGTGGCCTACATATGAACCGCATTACCTCTCTGACTTCGTTCTCCTTCACCACGTGCATGGTTATGTAGCGAATGGAATCCAGTGCTGCTTCTATGCGCTGTCTTTTGTCCAGAAGCGGTGTGAGCTCTGGTGAAGACCCTTTTAGTCCAAGAGTCCCAATAGTCCCAGCTACTCCACTGGTGGCGTAGCGGTCCACATGGCTGCGCATGCACAAAACTTTAGGAAGTCGATGCAGGAATATCCGTCTGACCCACGGAGCCATGCCGTGGTGCGTGGACGATGAGCGGTGATGTATGTTAATGGCAAATACTGTGATGACTATAGAAAGAGTGACAAAAATCATAGTAAACACCAAATACTCTCCGATGAGTGGGATGGCCTTGGATGAGGAGGGGATGATCTCCTCAATAACCAGCAGGAAAACAGTGAGAGAGACCAGAACTGAAGTGCAGAGCGAGATCTTCTCACCACCGTTTGAGGGCAAGTAGAAGACAAGGATGGTGAGAAATGACAGCCCAATGCAAGGGATGATGAGGAAGAGGGTGTAGAAAAGAGGTAGTCGACGAATGACGAAGAAGTAGGTGATAGTGGGGTAGGAAATGCTGCCGTCAGTCCTCAAACCACGACTCCCAGTGGCTTTGACAATCTCCCATTCACCGTTGTCAAAATAGTCCTGCTTGTCCACATGAAAGTCCTCCAAAGTTATGTCAACCTGTAAGACAAATGATGTCACTGTTATTTCCAAAGTATGGAATAATACAGGGGTTCCCTGTGTATCCCCATTCACATTATGTATTAGATATTTTTTCCAAATTATTGCTTTTATTTAACGTGATTTATTTTTCTGAACAAAGTGAATACATGTTTAGTCTAAATCAAAACTTGACAAAAAAACGAGTTCATGTTCAGACTGTCAGAGCAAGTAGGGTTCAACGTTTATCATAAAAGGTGTATTCCGCATCTGTCCTATTGGTGACCTATGCTTGGGTTAATCTGAATGATGTTGATTTTCTGAATGGATATTTATACAGTTTGTCATTAAACCTTGAACTATTTTAATATTGGAAATACGCATATGACAACACTTGGGACAAAGTTAAAAGTTTTATCTGTTGAGAAGATTAAGATATTATCTCTGTAAAAATCATCTTTAATTAAGGTACGCAAATGTTTAAGCAACATTTCATGCAAAGAAGAAAGAAGCAGGTATCGGAACACTTCACAAAACACGTGTCACCTTCAGGACAGTTAAAGAATGCATCTTTAAATAATTGACATGGTTTTTCATGAGAAAATTTGATTCACAATCCAGGCTGGGTCACACTGACCTGTGAGCCATCATATGTCCATGAACCAAACTTCATGGAGCAGTTCTGAAGGTCAAAGGGGAAGAATGTGACGTCTATAGTGCAGGCAGACTTGTAATTGGCTGGAGGTGTCCAGGTTATGGTTCCATCATACTTCACAACAGCTTTGGTTACAGTGCCTTCAAAACGGCCATCTGAACTGAAAAAGTAAGCAGTGTTTACATCTAAAACTGATGCGTGGAAAGATTTGAGAGGCTAATGTATTCTTAACAGACCAATAATGCCAACAGAGTGATGGTTAAGCATACATACTTATCATATAGGACAACATCTGGGGACCATATTCTGTCAGAGGGAACTCGAACTGTTGTGATTCCTAAATACTCCTCTGGATTCCACCTGAGTTTCATATCCATCCATTCCTACAAGAAAAAACGAGACGGGAGGACACATGGATTAATGAATAAAGACATGTGAATATATTAAGCGGAAGGAGATGGGTGGAGAGACAAATCACAGTGAGGCTGATTGACAAGAAATCAACAACAAGCAAGTGTCATTTGGTAATGTCGCACGGTGGTAATGTAATAAATCAATGGGAATGCTTGTTACAGCTGAAAGGCAAAGAATGGCCTGTGGGCGTAATCTATAAATTGGATGACACTCTGGACACCCCAGATCATGAATAAGGGTGACATGCGGGAGACAGGAGACAGGGGCTGGTGGCAGGTGTGTGGGCACAGGGCCAGGGGTGCTTAAATGAGAACTGTCAGTAAAATGACATCAGAATAGATGAAAATTGTTGTAAAAGTGCTGTAATCTGCTGGAGGAGCGATGCTGCTATGATGTAATCCTTTGAACTGATTAACCCAAGCAATGCATCGCCCTCCTTCCAAACCTCAGAAGTAAGTAGTGTTTATTTATATAGCGCATTTTACAGACCAAGGTCACTCAAAGCGCTTTTCAATGTTCAGAGTTCAGATATTGTTCCAATCATTCCACACATGGTCATGACGGAAGCGAGACGGCGAACACATTGGCGGATCAAAGCCCCCAATCAACACTATCCATTCACTCACTCATTACATTCATACCTTTTTTGCTTGTTTTAGTGGTAGGGGAAACCGGAGCACCCGGAGGAAACCTAACATGCAAACTCCACTCAGAAAGGCCCGTTTCCGACCGGGATTCGAAACCCAGGACCTTCTTGCTGAGAAGCGAGAGTGCTAACCACTCAGCCACCGTGCCGCCGTAGAAATAGGGTCTACACTACAGAAAGTTGGCAAAATGTATCCTAATTTGAGCACATTTTGTCTGCCTTAAAACAAGATTTACCAATGGGACAAGCAAAATTATCTTGTTTTAAAAATATACAAGAAATGTCTCACAACACATAAAGCAACAGTTCTTGAAATAAGACTAAACGGCTTGGTCCCATTGGCAAATCTGGTTTTAAGGCAGACAAAATGAGATCCAATTAACATAAAAAGTTAGTACTGTGATGGGAGACCTCTGGGAACCGCAGGTGCTATAGTGCAGTGCCAAAATGCAGTTGTGTCCTTCGGCAAGACGCTTAAAACACACTGCCTATGAGTCTGGCATGTGTGTGTGTGTGACTGACTGGTGGTGGTGTGGGAGGCCTATGGGACTGATTAGATGTCTCACCTCTGTCAGTCTACCCCAGGGCAGCTGTGGCTACTGTATGAAGTGGATGAATAAAGCCATTTGAAGGGTCCAGTTATCATTATAACATACCTGTTTCATCCATACATTAGTTGTCATTAGCTGGTTCTTCTCATCCTAAAACAAAACCACAATAAAAAATAAAAAAAATGTATAATGAAAAATGGTGATTTTATAATTGCATTATTTCACCAATGTTTTTAATTTGGGTAATAATAATATAAACTTTACCACATCCACCAGCTGAGAAATGGCCAGTCCAAACTTCACACTAATTGTCTGGTTGAGGTACTCAACTGGACGGACCCATTTCTGGTAGTTGCTAAAGAGGTATTTAAAAAGCTTGTCCTCTGCTTTTGCATATGAAGAAAGGTTTGGGACTCCTAAAAATCACAAAAAATGCCATGTGTCATTTTACAAGAAAGACAAAATCAGGATTTTCTATTAGACACAAATCTATGAACAAGAGAGCTCTATGTTCAAAAGAAATACATGCATTTGTTTTAACATGTTTCTCCCCCACAACTCATTTGTCTGTACAATTCAATAGTACAAAATAAAGTGATTTGATGAGAGAATTCACTATTCTTAGTGTTCCATTACACACATAACTCTGCAGAACACAAAGCTAAGCAGAGCAGAACAAGAAAATAGAATATTGATTCTTTTTATATCGCAATAAAATCCTATCCCCTTGTAAATCGGTCTCTGTGATGGTAGTAAATTGAATTTATGGATAAAGAATGTAGCTGAAGCCCAGCTAGAGGATCTTTACAGATGCACGCTGTCACCTCTGTGGATCAATACAGACAAAGGCTCTGACACCATCAGTCATGGAGAACAACATGAGAAAATGCATTATCGCCAAAGCTTACACAGACATTCTTCAATATGGCTAACTAACAACAGTAAACATAGTGTCATAAGTAAAAAGAATACTTCTACTTCTACTATTCAATACAGCAATGAAAGGTTAGTTAAGTTATACTTTATTTTCCCTGTAGGGAAATGTGTCCTCTGCATTTGACCCAGGTGCATACAAAAAGTTATATTCTGAGCATATTTTGCTCACTAACCATAATATCTACTGAATGTTCAAATAACCATTAGTTGATCGTGAGCTTATGGTGTCTCTGCAGTCCGCAGAAGCTCACCACTTTCTTCCAAGTGGCTCTCAAAAGGATTTAGAAATTCAAAAACAATCTGTGGATTTTTTAAATGTTATGAATTGCATTCATATTAAAATGCCTACATATAAACGCATACTAACTTGTGCACTAATGAGGATAGACAAACTTGACATAATTTTTCTTTCTCAAGTAGTAGCTCTCTCCCATTTCCATACAGAAGAAGTAGCTCTCCAGGGGACTACAGGTCGGAGATTCTTGCTTCAAAGCATTCCTTTTATCTCTCACAAGTCAGAAAGCGTATTTACAAACCCCTCATGGATGTCATGAGTGTTTACTCACGCAGAGAGTGGCACAGGTGGTGACAGGAAAACAGAAGCAGCATGAGAAGCAGCGATGTGCCAGAGGTGTCTGCTCCTCCAGCTCTCAGCATCATATCAATGAAAGCTCCAGTCTCCCGCAGCACGACCTTTATCGTCCTACAAAACAAAACAATCTCACTTTATGTCATCAGTTCATTGTTTACCTACAGTATGGAGGAAAACTCATTTGCCAGCTTTTCCATAGAACTAAATGTAAATCCTCTCTCACATCCCTCATGATGCCTGTATGAATATATGATACATGCAATGAGCTGGCTGCCTGAATAAACACACACACATTCACATCCGTATATGAACAAGCTCAGGTATATAGAAACCAACCATTTGAGATGGAATGAATTGAATCAACTCAGGAAAACCCTTTCTCAATGCCAACCCTACACCAGCCCGTCCCTGCGCACATCACAAAAGCTTAAACAAATGGTGTTGTGCGCATACCTTCCCCGAGGGTCTGTCATCCGGGAACGTTCACGACAGAAGCAGGGCTGCGGACGAGCTCCTCTTTTCCTCCATGCAGTTTCCTGTTGCTGCCTTGTGGCGATGATGATGCTGCTGCTGCTTCACTCAAGAGCTTTCCTCAATAATAGGAAAGCCTCATCTTTGTCTCCACCCTCTCCTCCTCCTCCTCCTCCTCCTCCTCTTCTGACATGAGCACACCCCACCCCCTCTGTCAGAGTATCATCTTTTAGCTTTAATAGCAATGGGGTGGTTTTGTGTGGAGAGGAAACTAAAACGACAATTTTATTATTATTTAGTTTGGATGCTCATGTGAATCCTGTTAGAAATAAATACACACATATTATGCAAGGTCAGGGGTTTTTGCACTTAATTATTGTCTTTTCATCATGCTAAAGTTGGATATTTTAGAATTTTTACCGTATTATGGTAAAGATAGAGATTTTTTACTGCTTTTTTACGTTAGCGTTAGAGATTTTATTTTATTCTAGTATAGAGTTATTATTAATTTATCTTTTTCTGCGTGCTCCCCGTTCCTACTGTCTGTAAAATGTGATGTAACACTGAAATTTCTCCACGGTGGGACAAATAAAGATTCTTAATCCAGATGTAGTGATACAGCATTTGAGGTGACGCCAGTGCTACGGAAGATTCAATGCAATAAAACACAAATACTTGCCTTGAAAAGTATTGGTTCAATTAGAATACTGCATTTTGAATAGTTTTGTTTGAATATTTGTCCACATATTATCATGTGACAAGGGATTCTTGATCACAATTTTTATGTTTTTTCATTATTGCTGATTAGAATTAGAAGGATGACAGGTTGTATTATGTTGAAATAACTTGATTCATTCAATATTCATTTTCTGAATAGTAACTGTATTCTGAATGTCGAATAAAGTTACTCAAAAATAGTATTCAGAATAAGTAGGCCTATTCCTGTGGGCTACTCCACACTGAAGAAGAAAGCTTATTTATATAGCACATTCCATACTGGACTGGTCCTATACTGGTACAGAGCAATCTCAGCTTGGGGCAAGTGCTGGTTACTATAGCAACAAAGGGTTTACTTGCCTCTGTTAGAATTCATTTTTGCTGTATTTCATTCATATTAACCAGTTGTATCATGTATTATTGATAAAACCGTATGAATCACTTAATTTTAATAAAACCAGTGAAAATGCTAAAACAGTTTTTTTGGGGGGGCTTTTTTCCCCAGAATCCCATTCATTTAATGGGAGCTGTCAATATGACTGCTCTGGGAATTCTAGTAGTCTCTGAATCGTGGGAGACGTGTTAAGTAGTTCTAAAGGCAGCAGGGATGAAACGTGCTCCTTTCCAATGCGAGCAGAGCAGCGACGTGCAGAGGCGCGTTGGTTCCACATTGCGCAGACCAATCACAAGACGAGACGGCTGTTAACTCTTTCGATACAAAAATATGAGGAGAAATCAACTCCCAGTAACAGCGTACTTCTGGTGGTAATTGATCCGTTGACCCTGCTAATATCTGAAAGCATTCTCAATACAAGCATAAACGTACAGCACGTAGTTCCAGTGAATGTGCGTGTGTTGGCCCCCGGTCCTCTGCTGAGACGTGCCTGGACGCAACTGTGAGTAAATACTTCAGGAGGCGGGCAGGGAGAGAGAAAGTAGCTCATGACTTTACTGAAAGTTTACAACTTTTGGAGACGTGTATGTTTTGTTATTGAGAGGAAGATGTCCAAATCAAAGTAGAAGGCTTCTTGTAAAGATTAGGCTTGGATTATTGCTTGCTTTCTGGAGTTTCAGTATAACCGCGCACACGGGTTACTATTTACAGCCTATGGTTAGCCCCTTATGTATTTGTATCTACACATATCTAATATATGTGTGTGTAGATAACAGAATGACCATTGAGTCCATACGAAATAGCCTACAGCAGGTGATACAACTGATTAGGGCTGTAACTAATGGCCCACTAATTACACATGTTTTGTGAATAGATGCTCAAGTGATGCCCCAGAGGAAATTCATTCGGCTGTCATATTACAGAAGAATTCAATTCAAGAATGTACTTGCCATTCGCAGTGAAACCACATTGTAAAAACGGTGCAAGACTACCCCAGTGTGCACCAGACAGCACACCTCTTCTCTGCATGTTTAAGTCTATGTAAGGTCCAAAAAACGATGAATTCATTAATAAATTAGTTGACATCTATTAGATAACAGGGCATTATGAAAAGTAAAGATTTCATTTAATCATATCTTATTTTTATTTTTTTATTTTACAGATGACGTCTTGTTTTTCCACTGCCTTGCTGCTCTTTCTTCTCTCCAGAGTAAGAGATTGTGACGGTGGTAATATTTTGGTATTTCCAGCGGAAGGCAGTCATTGGATCAACATGGACATCATCATAAAGGCATTGCATTCCAGGGGACACAACATAACCGTCATACGCTCCAGTCAAAGTTGGTACATTAAAGAGAGCGCGTCCCATTACAAGACTATTACCGTTCCAATGTCTGGGGAAAGTAATGTCAAAGAGGTCATAACAGATATTGTCAACACGGTCATACAGTATGAGAGAGGCACACTTCCATTGATGAGTTATCTTTATATAACTTTCGGGATGTTCAACGTGATGACAGAGTTTCATCAAAATGTCTGTAAATATATCTCAGAAATCCTTGATAATAAAGAGCTGATTAAGACTATGAAAGCCAGCAAATTTGATCTCATGTTAACTGATCCTTGCTGGGGAGGTGGCATCATTTTAGCCAAATATTTGAATCTTCCATTGGTGTACAACATCCGCTGGCTTATAATCGGAGAAGCACATGGAGCTATCGCCCCTTACCCTGTCTCCTATATTCCTTTAACAGGATCAGGCCTTACTGATAAGATGACTTTTATGCAGAGAGCTAGAAACACCATGATATATGCTCTTACACAAACACAGTTATCTCTTGTTGTAATGCTGACATACCAACCACTGTGTGAAAAATATTTTGGACCAAGCATCAACTTTAACACTTTAGTTCTTGATGCTGATATCTGGTTAATGAGAGTAGATTTTGTGTTTGAGTTCCCTCGTCCCACAATGCCTAATGCAGTCTACATCGGAGGGTTCCAGTGTAGCCCGGCCAAAGCTCTCCCCCCACACCTGGAGGACTTTGTTCAGAGCTCTGGAGAACACGGAGTCATCCTCATGTCTTTGGGGACCTTTGTGAATGAACTTCCTCAGGATCTGCAAGATGGCATCGCTGCTGCCTTTGCCAAACTGCCACAGAAAGTGATTTGGAAACACAAAGGCTCCAGACCAACAACTTTAGGAAACAACACTTTACTTGTGGACTGGATCCCTCAGAATGACCTCCTGGGACACCCCAAAACCAGACTGTTTTTGGCTCATGGAGGAACCAATGGGATTCAAGAGGCTATCTATCATGGAGTCCCAGTCGTGGGTGTGCCAGTGTTCTTTGACCAATATGACAATTTACTGCGCCTTGAGGAAAGAGGAGGCGCCAAGATCCTTACTCTGTCCAAAGTTGATGAAGATAGCATTCTAACTCATGTCCAGGAAGTGTTATCTAACCAATCCTACAGGGAGAACATGCAACGGCTGTCCAGGCTGCACAGAGACCAGCCAGTACAGCCACTGGACAGCGCCATCTTCTGGATAGAGTTTGTCATGAGACACAGAGGAGCAGCCCATTTAAAGTCTGAGTCCTACAGAATGCCATGGTATTTCTATTTCTCGTTAGACGTGATGTGTTTTTTAGCTGGGATATTGGTACTTGTATTTGGCAGCACTGTTGTGTTGATTAGATGCCTATTTCATGCTTTGCGCAAAAACAAAGTTAAACAACATTAATTTCTAAACACCGGATATGCAATCATCAGCATTATGTTATTAATTACAGACATTACTTGATTTGTTAGTAGTAACAGCAGTGCTTAAGTTTAGTTATTACTATAAACCCTACCACTTTTATTTTTTGTCAATACTTGAAATGTATCTACATAATAATAATGCAGTATTGAAAAAGTAAAGTTTTTTGAACAAATAATGCTGTCTTTGTCTTATTATAATACTGTACATACTTCCATGTTGATGCATTGGGCTGAGAACTGATTCATTATTTTTTCTGTCTGAAAAATCTGATCTAATGATGTGAAAGAGACCAGAAATGCATTCAGATTCAGACAAGTGATAGAACCAAACAAAGACTATAGCTCCAAAATTATAACTATGATAAATTAATCTATAATTATAATCCACACATAAATGACCTATTCAATCAAATCCAATAGTTACATGATGGGGCGACAGTGGCTCAGTTGGTAGAGCATCAATAACAAGAGGAATATGGAAAACTAAAATATAAAAGAATCAAACAAATACCAAGGAATACGTCTATTACGCAACTTTAAAGGCAGTGTAGCCAATCACAGTGCAAGGAGTGGTTAGAGCCCTGAGCGTGTTAAACTCACTGAAGCTGGAAGGAGGCGACAAGGTTGAACACCTCCACTCTGGACGTGTTTCTATGAAGATATCTGCACCATTTCAGAAAGATTCTTCCTAGGGCTTGTTGAACGTAAGTAATCAGGCTGCTGTACAATAAAGAGGGACAAAAAGACAGGCGGCAGTGAGTGAAGTAACGAACTTTGGAGGCAGTAAAAAAAACATGTTACAGTAGCTTGTCAACCTATTCCTAGTTGCTCTCCAAAAAAAAAGAAGAGATGAATTGTTTATATGTTTTGATTCATAATTACAAATATTGTAACTCCAGAATTTGTGCAGTAACTAATAGATACTAGATATATAAATAAAGTGTTTTATGGGCAATTTTTAAGGAAACTCATAACGTCAGACCTATGACTGAACCCTTAAAGGTAAATTTACCATTATAATGAATTAATTTCGACCGCAGCTATCTACCATTGTGCCTTTGGAAATTGCTTTATGTGGGGACAAGGCATAACACGGTTAGACCCTGCTCGCAAGGCAAAGCATGCCCTCTTGTGGATAAGAAAAAAAACGACTGCTAAAAAGGTTTCACCTGTTTTATTTTAAGTTAAAAACACTGGGCTTACATTTAAGCCCATGCTATCTTTGAAAAATACCCTAGCATTTTTTGTAGCTACATTTTGATGATATTTCCTAACTTGACCCTTTTAGACCCTACTTTAGCTATTTTTGAATCACTACTTCAAATTGGCACAAGGGTTAAGCAAATAAGTATCAGCATTTTTAACACAAATGTTCTACTTTACTACTTTTGTCCATGAATAGCGCCAAGACCTCTGATGCTTTGGGCCGGTGTGTGTGTGATCCTCTGCATGCTCCTACCATGTGGAGCTCACGGAGGAAAAGTCCTGGTATTTCCAATGGAGGGGAGCCACTGGGTGAACATGAAGATCCTCATTGAAGAACTCCATTCCAGAGGCCATGAGATTACAGTCGTTCGCTCAAACGACAGCTGGTACATCAAGGAGAGCTCCCCATTGTACACTTCAATCACACTAGACCTGCCCTCTGGATTTGACGAAAACCTTATATCTGATTTCATTACTGAGCTGTTAGAAATCCAACGTCATGGAAAGTCTCTCTGGATGAGGTTGAAACTTGAAATAGAAAATTCTGTGAAAGCTCTTGAAATCCATAAAAAATGTAGCCAAATGGTAGAAGGTCTGTTGGAAGATGAAAGTACAATGAAGCATATACGAGATTCCAAATTTGACCTAATTCTAACGGACCCTGTGGTTCCAACAGGAGTCATAATTTCTCACTATCTGAATTTGCCTCTTGTCTATAACGTCAGATGGGCCACAATGGGTGAGGCTCATTTTTCATTTGCACCCTCTCCTCTCTCTTACATACCTGTTACTGGGACTGTCTTTTCTGACAAAATGAGCTTTTTTGAACGAGTTATAAATGTTTTAGTATATTCAATGGGATACCTTCAAATGACATATTGCGTTGCTGCCCCATACCAAGGTGTAATTGAAAAATATTTAGGCCCAGATAAAGACTATTTTTCCATTTTTCTAAACGCTGACATTTGGTTGATGCGGGTTGACTTTGTGTTTGAGTTTCCGCGCCCTACAATGCCCAATGCCATCTACATGGGAGGGTTCCAGTGTAAACCAAGTAAACCTCTCCCCCCGCACCTGGAGGACTTTGTTCAGAGCTCTGGAGAACACGGAGTTATTGTTATGTCACTTGGGACTTTTATCGGCTCTCTACCACATGACCTTAGTGAGGAGATTGCCGCAGCCTTTGCCAAATTACCTCAGAAAGTTATCTGGAGATACACAGGAGACAAGCCATCTACACTGGGGAACAACACGTTACTGGTTGATTGGATGCCTCAGAACGACCTCCTGGGACACCCAAAGACTAAAGCGTTTGTGGCACACGGTGGGACAAATGGCGTCCAGGAGGCAATCTATCACGGCGTCCCAATCTTAGGGTTACCACTAATTTTCGATCAGCCCGATAATCTGTTCAGGATCGATGAAAGAGGAGCAGGAAAAATAATCGATATTTTCACAATGAATAGGAATACATTTTATGAAAGTCTTCAAGAGATTCTACATGAGCCGTCTTACAGGAGTAACATGCAAAGGATGTCCAGGCTGCACAGAGACCAGTGGATGAACCCTTTGGAAAACGCTATCTTCTGGATCGAGTTTGTCATGAGGCACAAAGGAGCAGCGCACCTCAGAACAGAATCGTACAAAATGCCCTGGTATTCTTACAACTCTGTCGATGTCATATTGTTCTTGTGTGGAGTCACTCTTTTCACTTCCATTTGCCTTTATGTCATGTTTCGGCAATTGTATAAAAGATGCTTAACTAGCGTGAAAAGAAAAATAAATTAACATAGTATAACAGTTGTAAAAAATATAATAAAGATAGTTTTTTTGACGCCTGTGTACCATTATCACATTTTTGAATCAGAAAACAACCAGGTAGAGTTTTAGCTGTAACAAAGCATCAACATTGAAATAACACTTTGGTAAAACAATAACATAACAATTACACCATGAGCAGAACTAAACTCATGATTACATTACATTTCAAAGCACCAAACAACCACAAATATCAATGAATGAATGGATGTGTCAACATGGAAACAAAAATGCAAAATCCCATATAAAAAAAAAGAACTTTGAACCTTTCTGATCATGAGAATAAAAACAACTGCCTTTCAAGACTGTTGATCTAAGCATTAAAACACCGCAAACGGAGAACAAGAGTACTTTTTTGTGGCACTTACAATGTTATATGGCAAAAACTTGATAATGAATGCAAATCAGAACAGACAAAGCTTACTGAATTGTGGCTTTGAGTGTGAGTAACCAGGTTTTTGGAATTATTATTTTTATTTTGTATTAAGCTTTTGTCCCACTATCTTCACAAAATAATCCCTCATTATTAATCATTCATGATCAATGTCAGGTTTAATATTTTCTTGTTGCTATAATGTTACAATATGAAATGGCTTAAAGCTGAAGTACCTAACTTTCAAACTACAAAACATGGACATATATCATCAACTCCATGTAAGTTGATGGTTCTCAAAATAGTTGAGTTCATTTACAAGATTTTCACATCCTTAGATCAGCTTTTTCAGACAGAATAGTGAAAAACAGCGGACCACCCACAATCAGCTCTCATCCCAAGCATCTGATATACTCACAACATTTGACTTTTTCTGTTGTGACAAGCAAAATGTTATTATTCTTGAGGGGAAAAAAGGAAGCCCAGCATTAATTTAGACATAACTCAAAAGTAGGCAAACGTATGCCACTGGTCTGTGATGGTAATAAGGCAATAAGATCTATAGATGTTTTTTTCAGTGTCCAACCCAAGACATTCAGGAAAATGGCATTAGTGGAACAAAACACTGAAAAGTCTGTATTTACAAAGTCTTCACGTTGATTAATAGATTTCTCATGATGTTCTGGTGCGCACGGAGCTCATCCTTAGAACCGTGAGCTCTGCTACATCTGCATCCTGCAACTCCACTTCTTGGTGGCAGCTTTCTCGTACGACATAAACTACGAGACCCACACAGATAAAAATAAGCAGGACTATGCCTATGACCTAGAAGACAACAGCAAATTGAGAAACAGTATTATTGCAGGTATATTTAGTTGAACAGTCAAATCGCATGTGACCTCACCTGAGAAAAAACAAAAAGTTGTTGCGAGCGGAGCATCAGTTCTTGTGTGGTTACCGCTCCCTCACTTATTGGCTCGCACCATTTCTGTGGAGCAGCTTTGTCAACAATTACAAATCTGCCCTCCCAGTCTGTCATAGCGCACGCAAAGTACTGGCCGTCGAGGAACAACAGAATGAGCCACACAATAGCAGGAACGAAACTCGAGAGGGACACGGTTTTCTTGCACCATGTGTCGCACCTGCATCCTTGAATGATCAGCATCAGGGTGAAGGCCATGACAGCGGGAATGATGAAGAAAGCGGATGAAAACACTCCGTTCCATGTAGGGTTACAAGGACACTCAAACTCCAACTCCACCAGTTTCTCTAGTCCCATCAGAATGAAGCCAAACGCCACATTTGACATGAGCGGACTGTTGCTTAGTTCATTCTTCAGCCTGGTAAGCCATTGTTGTCTACTTTCCATACTAGATTGACTGAGAAATGAGGACAGTTGTTGTAAAAAGTCCAAAAGAGGGTCCAGCGTTGAGAACACATTGGCAACAGCTAAGTGATGCGTAAACAACCCATTCAGGGGTAAGTTTTCCCCTCAGGCCAAATGCCACACTTCCACTCTGATTGGTTTTGAACAAAAGAGGGAGTGCCGTACGGTCTGACCTTTCTGCAGCCCATTGGCCTACCCAGTGTTTCACGTGGGGTTAGATTTGAAATGTGGACAAACTGTAGGGTGACCTGAGCGCAGAGGGAAGTTTGTTCTGAAGGTTAGCTCCTTTGACCTTTTATGCAAATCTGTGTGTGGGGGAATACATTGTTCACACTGGGGAAAATACTATGTATACACAAATATACAGCTCACAAACCGTTTGGGATATTCGGCATTCTGGGAGAATTTCAGAATGAGCCTGAAATGCATGACTACCTTTTGTAACCTTCTGCAATAGTCCAATGTTATAGAACTTTTTGAACAACTGCTGTTCTCTGACAAGGAGGTAAATGACAAATTCATAGCTGGTGTTTGATTCATGGATTTCTTTCCTGGTAGAATTAGAGAAGTAGAATTATCGTTAAAATCCACAATTGATGAACTTTTCCTAATATTATTGTAAGGCATCAGAATTATTGTCCCAATTTTTTCAAATGTATAAGCATTACGTTGTATTATGCGGATACCCTAACAGCAACAGAAGAAGAAAAAGCTCTACACTTTTTTTCAAACTCACCAACAGCCTATTGATTTAGTTTGATTCCGTTTCAAACCACTTTCCTGTGTGTGCAAACACAGTTGCCAAAGGTAAATGACTCAAAATCCATCTAATCAAATAAATCGACTACAGTTTTACATGTATTATCACAAACCGTCACTTGAGGGCGCCCTTGTTTCAGCACACACTTGCTGCGAGCGGATTAGAGGAGGCCATGTTGAACTTTCAAAGGGATGAGGTAGGCATCATCACAGGACACCCAGGCCACTGATGTGATGACATAATTTATAAATGACCCCAGAGCGCTCAAGAGCATCACTATAATCTCTCCATATTAAACCATCATAGTATGTATCTTGGCACAGATGGAAGCTAAGTTTTAAATTCAACCATTTGCAATATTAAACACAATTTAAGATTTATGAGGGTTGTTTTTTTGTTTTTAATATAATAAACTAAAACTCAGAGAATGATGCAGGCTACAGCTGTTTCTGTATCTAAAACGATGGGGCAGCTGACACCTCCTCATAGTGTTGTAATGATAGGCCTGCTCCGTGCGTGGGACGCGGTCATGAGCGCGGTGCAGGTTGCTGCTGTAGTGCAGTCGGTGTAGGAACAGCATCTGTTCCTTTATGCCCTCAGAAGCATCCCTCTGCTGATAACAGCCTCATGTTATAGCTACATCACTTCCCGTCGAGGCAAACGTGTGCGCTACTTTTATTCTAATCAGCCAGTAACCGGAGGTGGTGTGGAGGCACAAATGCGCATCGTTCTGCGCATCTTTGAATCTTTAGAACTGCACTGTGGACAATCTCCCTGACATCCGAGGACCTTTATCCTCAGCCCGACCAGGCTTTTCTACACCTATGGCTGGACACTATCTGGTGGACTTTAATAATATTGCATCATCATATCCCTACTTTTGAGGAAGCCCGGTAATATGCTGGGCCCGTTTGTCTAGATCTCTACACGATCTTGCCTCCCATATTCGTCCGAGCGAGACCCTGGTGCACACAAGCCGTGACGATGATGCTGCTCCTGGTGGTCTGCCTGATGCTGCCCTTCGTCTCGGCACAAAATGGTACGTTATAACCATTCACTATGTGCTGACTTTATTTCATTTTGAATGTATATGCATGTATGTATATGTATATATATATTTGTTAACCGCGGAGTACTCCCATCCTCAGTGATTTACTCCCTATATCCACCTATAGGCTACAGGTCTACAAATGTACATCCAGCACTGCCGTTAACGCGCTCTCAGTCCCCCTTTTTAATACTATAGCACTATATGGCGTATACCACAGCACGAATTATACTTCTTAACACCAATCTATTCGTGACGTTTCCATAATTGAGTATTGGGTGCAGGGTGTGTGTTTGCTTGTTTAGGCGAGGCAACAGCAGAGCGCGCAAGGCGAGAAAAAACTGCTCCAGACCTGAGGCAGATGAACCAGCCTTGTACCAACAGACCTCAGCCAGTGCTAATGCTGCACTCCTGCTGCCCTCCACACAGAAGCAGCTCACTCCTGCTTGATTGACATAGTGTCCCCTTCAAAAGCCCCTGCGCGCTTCACTCCAGAACACAAACTATGAGGAGTCTTGTGTGTGTGAGGTGTGATTTTATTTGCTCTGACCAAATGTTCTCTCGTTCAGCACATTTAGTGTTTCCCTCAGTGTTGCATGGCTGTCAAGACAAGTTATGATTCAGAATTGGACTCATAAGAAACTCCTATTATCAATATTACATGTATAATCATAATTCATCTTTTATTGCTATGGTTGAAAAGGGAAACTAGGAATTTTCTTTGGGTGCATTAACGGTAATTAAATAGTATTATAGATGAGGCATGCATATGCAAATCTTAATAATTATCATTATCATAACAAAAGAATACAACACAAAAAGTACACACATTCTAAATTACAGTGCAGGTAATGGAGTGACTTTGAAATTAGGAAATGACAAGGTTAAAACAGGCTTAAGACGTTGTCACCACGTCATACACTGAAATGGTTTAGTTTACTTAGTTAACTGGTTTGCTCATGCCTAAAATACAAAACGTAACTAATCAAAAATGAATATTAAAGATGCATACTATTCCCATAAATTCAAAATCTGTAGAATTAATTTTGTTTGAAAATTGGACAATGGTGCAATCATTTTTCATTATTTGGCATTCACATTTTCTAAGCATAGCAGTGCTAGTATATAACGGTTTAATAGTTCAGAAGAGGCTCATATAAGTGGGCGGTACTGAACACTTTTTAAATGTCAGTATTTTCATGAGTGGTAGAAAATGTGGCTCTAAAAAGCACATGAAAGCATTCACAAAAAAACTTGACTTATTGCTTGAGTGCATAACAACCATTACAGTAGGTCAGGGTATACTTCTTTCAATATACAGTGTTTGCTCCTAAAATCAGAATGGTGGAGGATGAAGATTGTTCATCCTCCATATCACTGAGCCTCAGAGAAGATTCATACGCCATTATTCACTAACATAAAGGGCCTTTTCATAGAAATCTCCTAAATTTCCTGAGCAGTTATGCAACACTCTTTCTCGTTTGCTTTCGACTTGGAGATAATAGCAAACCGGTCATTGCTAGCTGAAAAATTCTGCAATAACTGAAACAATTCATCACATCTCATCATTTTTTCCATAATTGCCAATATTTCATCAATCGATTAACCCTTAAATGCTCTTTTACCTCTGTGAGGGTCCAACACATGCATGTACTTGGAGACTTCATTTTATGACTCAAACACAGCAATGACTACTATACCAATCACATGGAAATGTGTAAATATCTCAAAAATATGACCAGTTCGCACAGCTTTATTTCAGTTTTATCTCTTGCGAATCTTAACTAAATAAGGAATCTATTATGATAATCGTTAGTTACAGCTCTTTATTGTTTTGAAATTCTAAAACTAACTGCACTGCACTTGTTGTGGACTTTGTATTTGTAGCAGTATCACAAATAAGTAGGTCATTACTGAAAAACCAACAAACCCGTCTCTTCATAAAACAAGAGAAGCCCCTCATTACTTGCGGTGGTCAAATCACCTGTGTAAATAAATGAAAAAGGAAATGTAAATGGGGTTTCACACTCCCACAGATTGTCTGTGATACTGTACTGCAGTGACATGATGAGAATTATAATTATAAGTGTGAGATGTAATCACTGGGGGGGAAGCTGAGGGGATTTTGTGCTATAACCATTATAGTAGTAGAGCGACTACAGTAAAGGTAGCTGAGGACTGCGACAGAAATTTGGAAGACTGTAAATAGCTTCCATCCATTCTGCCTGGATTCTATTTTTACCATCGAACACAGCCCCAAGAACTGTGGCTTTAAGGTCCTTCTACGGAAGTGAACACATTAACTCTTAATGGATGGTCTGGACTGTATAACAGTGATTTGTTTTGATATAAGCCAAAAATAATCTTTCCATAAAATGAGCAAGGAACTTTATCTATATATATATATATATATATATATATATATATATATCAATGTCTAGACATTAAACTCAGGAAATGGCTGTAGTATGTTGAGCCAGTTCTTACACTGAGTCATGGTTGCTCACTGTGAAATCAGACACGGACCTTATTGATTGAATAGGGATCTCATGCACGCTGTTCCTTAAAGACAGCTGTAACAGATGAGAACTTTTCCAGGATGACATTTTTTACCAAACAAACAGCATTACATTAATTCAGCGCTCATACACATTTGAGGAATTACCTCAAATACCAAAGTGAAACGGCTTGAATAATCTGAAGTGGGTATAATTAAGAAGTGCATTCACATTAGAGAATAATTTTACACAAATGAACCTACCCTGGCTTTAGTGTAGAACTTAAAATTTTCTTATCTCAGAGCTAATTCTGTCACTAAAAGCATGCTGTTAAAAGTATCGTTCAAAAGATACTGAGAAGTTAGAACAGCTGTTCCCAAAGTCTAATGGCCGTCTCTTATCAATCAAAAGACATCTACACAAGGCCCCAGACCCCACTTTGGGAAGCACTGTGCTAGAGATTGCCTGCAAAACACAATAATTAAACTTCATACTTCAATCTTAGCAAATGTATTAAAATCTTTTTTTTCATCATATTCATATTAAAGACAGCTCCATGTAAAGCATCGGCCACAATTCTTTCTGTGCACTCATTGCACAACAGAATCAAGCAATGTCAATTTAATCACTAAAAATTAACTAAATCAATTGAGAACGAGATTGACAGATGGGTCGGCGCAGCGTGTGCGGTGAGAGTACGATCCCACCCTCACCTGTGCTCATGATCTTTGAGCTCAGTCACACATGAGGAGCTCAGAGTAGAGTCGCTTCTCCATATTGAGAGCCAGCCTAAGCATAAGAGGATATTAAAGGGATGTCCTTCCAGGAGGAGGCCCCACGCCAGCCAGGGAACACCTTCTTCTGAATGAGCAGAAGTGTGAAGTGAAGATGGAAGTTTAAGTGTCTGTGCTTCAGACAGCTGCCCATGCAACCCGGCAACGGATAAAGTGTAATATAAATGGGTGAAAAGAAAAAAAAAATCATAATGAAAATTAAAGAGTAATGCAATAATATTAAAAAAAACAATACACAATTAACTTTTTAATTGTTTCAGCACAAATCGTACCCAACACATAAACTATCTGTCCACCAGCTCCATATCACACTGTCCCCACACACAGATCTCAGAGGATTATAAAGTAATTTGACAGACCGTCCTTGAATCACCTGTGTTTTCAAGGACAGACGACCAATCTCTGTTACTATGCTTTTTATTGCTATGCCTCAGGACACCATCTTAATTTAGGAGCCTTTTTTATTGATCCTTAGTTGTTATGTGAACATAATTTCATATTGTATATATTTGGTGAATAAGTGTAGGCTACTTTTTCCCAGACTAGTCCAGAATCTGTATCTTATTATCTGAATGAAAAGGGCATGGAATTTTCATTGTAACGTAGGAAAGTCAACTGCCGATTTGTCCTCGCAAACTGAGAGGAGAGTGCCTTGTCTTTCGATCACTGTTTTTTCTGGTGAATGTGGTACTACTACTACTACTTACCAATGTGTTTAAATAACAGATTCCTATATGTATAGTATATATATATCTTTTATGAAATGGATAAAAACAGTTAAAGAAACTGTAAGTAGTTTTGCCACATAAAATGTGATATAAATAATCTCGCTGTAAAATATAAAAATATGAGTTTCACTACCAACAGTACTTTTGTTAAAGCTGCATTTCTTTGTTTTATATTGGATGAGCCTCCATATCATCCTACGTTAAAGTGATTGTCTGGAGTTTGTCAGAAAGAGACAGAGAGAAGTACTTGATTTGAAAAAAACGACGCAAGCTCCCTCCCCCTTCCTTTCTGATTGGTCTACGCCTACGTTTCCGTAACACTTTGAAATGTTAATCAGAGAACACATTATACATATACATTATTAATACACATGCACGGAGGTTTTCAGAATTATTTGTTAACGTTTTAATGAAAAAAACAATGTTTTTATGCACAAAAACCAGGCAAACCAGGAAGTGCTATTATCATGAATTGCACATTATAGGACACATCTGCAGAGGATCTGATTATGGATATAGGTTCAGTATATAAATAAGTACCTCAGCGCGGATGTTCAGAATTCTTTGTTCAGTTTTCATGTAGTTCCAGAGCCTAATAGAGGCTTGATTCGGAGGCTCCGTAAAAACAAACAACTGAGCATGCGCGCAGCTGCGAGCATCTGCGCCGATGATTGACAGCCCTTGGCATGACTCGATTGGTTAACCTCGACGGCACCGTGGATTCTGAACTATAGCTAAGAGAAGGGAAGGCGGGACTTACCCGTAATATTAGAATTAATAAAATGACTTATTTTATATCCACATTTAAGGCCAGGAGGTCAATTTAACACTTTCCTAAAATTTGTAATTACTTTAGAGTTACAGACTATCACTTTCTGGATGGAGAAGAGCACAAAATTCTCATTCTTACAACACAAGTTTTATAATAAGATGCAGGCAGCTGTTGTAGTGATTCATTCAAATAATTGTATCATTATCATTATTATTTTTAGCGATATCCATCTGGATTCTATTGGTCTATGTTGTATTTATTTACCAAATCCATTCAATAATTCTTAAATTAATTACTGAAATTCCCAAAACAATAATAAGAGACCATTGCACTGATAGCTAACAGTTAGCTAGCTTCTTTCCATCATAATAGTAGTCAACAATTGATAGAAAGACATTGTCAACATTTGTGTAGGAGCCAGAATGTACCTTCCCCTAGACACAAGGTGGCGCTGTGGTCGTTATGTGACTTGTTCCCATTCTCCTATAAAAAGGACAGAATTACAATTCTGTCAATTACAGTGAATGTGTATCTTGTTTATTTGGATTTCTGGTCATAGAGGCCTATAAAAACCTGTCATATACTATCTGAACTGTGGTTTGTGGAGACACCTTTATATCTTAGCAGCAGGAGGCGATCTATAGGTCTATAGTCGATCTCCAATTTGAATGTTGTTAAACAAAACGCTATCCTCAAAGTTAGCTTGTGCTAACTTAGCCGTTCGTCACTAAAATGCACATGGCTCTAGCTGCTTCAGCAGTGGTCAGTACATACCACTCAGTATGTACTGACCACTGAACATTGAACTCCAGGGCTTTGAGGGATTCTTTTCTCTTTTAAATCAAACAGCCACACACACAGCTCCTACACAGGACCACTACTACACAATACCCCCTACAGACAGTGTGTGAAACCAATCAGCTCTCATGACAACCTGTCAGAGCATCCTCATTGGTTCCTTTATATTTGCCATTTAAAATGCTGTGGTGTACTTAAAAAACTGTCAAAAACAGGTTAGAAAAGAGTGGTTAAATGTTAACCTTCCATTTGGTTGTTCAAATGAAAGGTTTATCATTATTTATTTTGATTTCAGAATACAACAATTCTTTTCTCTCCAAACGTCCTTCAAAAACAATGTCCTTCATAGGTACATTCACAATCATCAAAAACATTGGGTCATCCCTTCCTTACAGACTGAGTGATTCAAGCAAGTGTGCGTCAGGACGAAACCTTGGAACACTACAGCCAAGTATAATGACACAAAATATACAGAAATAAAACCAAATTCATGGGTCAGCTGAACACGGTTATGAAACGACAAATGGGAATTATGTGGCATTATCGACAGCGTAACAATTCATATGAGGAATTGGTAAGAGTAAGGCTCTTACCATCAAACTTTTAGCTTTTGCATACACTGTTTTCTATTTAATTTGGCCCTGTGAATAATATGATTTTACATATTATACATTAAAATTCTCTCAGTTTCCCCTAACGACGTATAATTTCAACCTGATAAAAGAAACATGGGTCTGCAGTGTAAGGCTTATAGATGTCTACATTTGAAGTTCTCACGACAAAGGTAAGATAACAGCCACCAGGCCAAGTTAAAATGTATATAACCTTCAAACTGAAAAGATAGAAAGTTATAAATGCTAATTCAATTTATCTGGTAAGAACCATTTCTAATACTGCCCAAAACAGACAACGATCACTGACTAGTTCCGCTACAGTACCTACAACACAGACCCCGGCTGCCCGGAACAAGAGCAAAATGTCATGGGGTGCGAGCCACTAACCAATTGCCTGCAAGCGGATTTCTCGCGGTATTTGTGAGTTCACAAACACTTGATATTGTGGAGAACGCATTAGAGTTCTACACAATCGTCAATCTGGCTCTTGCCAGGTTAGCGAGCCACACCACAACACTACAAAAGAACACATGGCGTTGGAAATAATTTGAGGAGGAGTAGGAGCTATATGCTAACTGAGTACTAGGTCGTTGGAGAAGAAGGGAAGGAGGGAGTGAGTATGGGGCTTTTTATAGTTCAAGGTGGATCCTAAAACATTTGTGAAGCTGCATGTGTGGGAAAGAGACTGAGACTCAAAGTTCAAATGGAATTCACCCTTGCAGGCTTCCTTAACTGAATATACCCTAGTTTTAAACCTTTGTTTTAAAACAACATACTTGGCACAGTGTGGCTGATTGGATAGCACTCTCGCCTCTCAGCAAGAAGGCCCTGGGTTCGAATCCCGGTCGGAACAGGGTCCTTCTGAGTGGCGTTTGCATGTTCTCCCCGTGCCTGCGTAGGTTTTCTCCGGGAAACAACTATCAAATGAATAACTTTCCTCAGTGCTGATCAATCGTTATTGTCTTGCCTAAGCAGAAACATTGTCGACCTGTATATGAATACCAATGCAAAATACACAGATAGGTCCCAAAGTGACCTCAGGGGGTTTTCCTCTCGTTGCTTTTTCTCTCTCTCTCTCTCTCTCTATGTTATGGGACGATTCCAGGCTGTGGGCAGGCTGAGGGCTGACTCACTGAGCTGCATGCTTCTAGTTTAGTGGTGGTAGTGATGGTGTGGCTACGGCACAATGAAGACCTCAAGGGAGTTCTCCTCAGCCTTCATCAGTGAAGAGTATGTGGGCTGTAATAACTGCTACTACAGCTGTTAAGACAGAGCTGTCACATAAAACTACTGGGTGGTATGGCTAATTACATCCAGTGTCACTTGACTCGTCTGTGCCTACGGGGGAAGATGGCAGAGTGATATTCTATTGTATTTCAAAATATGTAAGCAAGCTAAAAATGTATGAGCTCTATAGGTCACTTTAACCCCGTCACTATTTAGGTCAATGCTTCTCAATTATATCCCTCAAGCCCCCCCCACCAGCAAGAAGAAAATAGTTTTGCTCTCCTCGTCACATCACATCAGCAAATCAGCTCTTAGCCAGTGTCAAATAATGATTCACATGGTTCTTTTTTAAAACTATGCAAAGGTTTTTTTGTTGAATGAAGACAGCCTGTTGTGGCACAAACAGCATAGGTGGAGTTTTATAGGAGCTTCAGGAGACACGGGGGAAGACCTGGAATCTTCCTGATGTTCCATTAATCTAGGTCTGTTTCTTGCAGCGCAAACAATAATTAATATACAAGTTGTAGTGAGTGGTTCCAAAAGTGGGGTCACAAGATCATTTCCAGAAAGAAATTGGGTAGTATCTGTAATCCATGAACCACGTTATGTCACATCACATATTCATATTTTCTATAGGGTATGTAAGTATATTTAGTTGACGACCACAGAATTTCTTCTCTGCTGTTTGCGGACAATGCTGTCTTGTTGGCTTCAACAAACCAGGACTTTCTACATGCACAGGGGTTTGAATGACCTATAACACCTCCAAATCTAAAGACATGGTGCTCGACTGGAAAAAGCTACCTCTTCCTCATGTGGAGGAGTTCAAGTATCACAAGGCGTTGTTTACAAGTAACAGAAGAATGGAGCGCGTGCAGTGATGCAGCCCCTGTATCAAACTGTTGTGGTGAAGAGCCGTCGAAAGGCAAAGCTTTAGATTTACTGGACAATCTACATTCCCACTTACACTTATGGTCCTGAGCTTTGGATAATGACCAAAACTCAAGGAAAAGATTACAGATACAGAGATAGAAGTTGTCAAAATTAGTTTTGTCCACTGAGTGGCTGGTTGTTTCCTTAGAGATATGGTGAAAATCTGAGTCAAACATGAGGAGCTCGGAGTAGAGCCAATGCTTCTTAACATAGAAACAAACTGGTTAAGGTGGCTCAGGCATCCAGATACCTTCTGGACGAATTCCTTGGGGAGGTGTTATGGGCATTTCCCAGGGGGAGGACCCAGGACATGCTGGAGGGACAACAGTCTGTCTTTCAGTTTTATTAAAGGAGCTATACCCGTTTCTGCAAGGTTTGAATGTTTAGCACCGCCCCTCAACGCGCTCACAGGCTTCTCATTTCCCCTACGCTCTCATTTCACGGAGCCATCTAGTTTTATTTGCGACCTGATACATATGCTGAAATTAGAATTAGCACAACTTTAGCTGTACAACAATCACTGATGAAATGGTCCAAAAGCAGCGCACTGCTAACAAAATATATAACTGAAAGATTACTGCTAGTTTTGCATCTGAATGTAGTCCGAGCATAGATAGTCCAAGGCGGTCTGCACCCGCAGGTCCCTCCCATAGACTGTAAGTCTCTCCAGAGGATACGATGTAAGCTAGCTATGTTCACCCGGGCTTGATTTCTTCTTTGTTAATTTTTTCGCGTTAGTTCCCTCTTCTCTTCCTCACTGTTGTGTCGTTTGGGCTGTTTTGCTGTGTATGCAGTAAGGGTTAGGGTTATGCAGCAAGAAGAGTTATAGCCAATTATACTAACATGCTACGGTGCTTAGCAGCGTTGTAGAGGCTAGAGGACGCAGCCTCGTTCTGGGAGTGGAGGAGACATGGATCTATTATAATAACTGGATAGGGTATTGCTAGTTTATAGCTGAAGAACCATGTGCTCAGGGGATTCTCGCGGTACTGCAGACTAAACCAGACTAAATTCACGTGGGCTACCCAGAAATTTTCCCCATGGAACTCAATGTAAAGTAATACAGCTCAACCTCAGCTGACAGAGAACCTACAGCTTTAATAAAGGTCGGATTTTGTGGGGATTTTAGTGTCCCTTGTCATTCTGAACTTGTTTTCTTCTTAAATCCTTCGGTTTTCTTTAAATCCACACTTTACTGCCACAAACTCTGCTCGTCTGGCTCCCGCTCTAACTCCCGCTCTGATGAACTGCTCTGATTGGTCTTCTTGGCTGCCGAGCCCCTCTGTACACGTGCATGAGACCCACACACGCATTTGGGAGATAGCACAACGCATCATAGGAGATAATCCACTGCGCAGAACCGGGAGGACCAGACGATGCCCAAATACAGGCGAGTTTCCCATGGATCTTTGAGAGTTCCACGTCAGCGACCTTGCCGGCACAAAATGCCACTGAGCACAACCATTCATTTGAATACGGCGCCATCTTGGATCGCCGGGGCTTGAGAGGAGAGCGGGCGTCACGCTAATTCTCTACTCAGCACTTTTTATGGCCTGAATTCATACACAAGCTGAATCAATGAGCTCAAGTTTTCAATTTATTTACGGATTATAGTACAACTTGTGTGTAGTAAAAAGCATTTTTATGAACTCATTAGAAAATAAATAGGGTGTAGCATCTTTAAATAAATAGAAATTGGCCATATATAATTACTTTTCATAGCATGGAAGTGTGATTATTAATGCTGTCACGACTCAGCCATTGGTTCATATCAAGGTGAGGTAAGATAAGAGAACCTTTATTTGTCCCTCTGTGGGGACATTTTTGTGACAATCATAATCACATTTCACTGCCTGATTTTCTGCTGTTCTGTGACTTACACCCACTGCTGTTGTAAGTCACACTGCTGCAGTCTATGACTATATCGCTTTGGTCTGCTTGCGAGACCATTTTCACACAGTAATTAAACAAATAAACAGGGATAAGGGCTGCTGAGGACAGTCAGAATTGGCCGAAGCCCCTGTTGCAGTATTTTTGAGCAATAAATAAACATGTAATTTAAAAAAATCAAGCATTCAAGCAAAGCCATGCAGAGCAATCAAATCTGTGACTATCAAGCAGTGATGAGTGCACCTTTATGTAACATATCTCAAACAAATTTGTGTTATTTTGTACATTTTGTTTGAAAAGTAAAAGTAAAATAAGTTGGTCAGTTGGTAGAGCATTGGCCTTTGAGCCAGAAGTTTGTGGGTTCGAGCCCACCTCACCATTCACCATCGACTCCCACTGTCTGCTGTCGTTGTGTCCTTGGCAAGACACTTCACCCCCATTGCCTAGAATGAGTCTGGTGTTTGTGTGAATGGTTGGTGGGAGCCGATGGCACATACTGGTTGCCTCGCTTCTGTCAGTGTGCCCCAGGGCAGCTGTGGCTACAGTAGTAGTTTATCACCACTGTGTATGGAATGAAAGAATAATCACATGTAAAGCGTCTTTGAGTGTCCAAAAAACGCTATATAAAACCGATGCATTATTATTATTATTATGGGAAGTGCACATTGGTTAAATTCACTTCATGTTTGAGCAGCTCTCTACTGGTTCTTCTTGGTAATGTTGTCTGCCTCTGTTTGCAGTGAACTTCTCAATTAATGTATAAGGAAAATTATGTATAGTTGGTCGGGGGTCGCAACTTTTTCTGGCAACACTTTTATCCATAATTTGCATTGTGGAAAGTTTGTTTAAAAGCGAATCTTTTGCATTTGTGCTTGTTTATGAGGTAATTTTGTATTGGAGTATTTGAAACTTATAGGAAAAATGTACATATGATCAATGATACAAGTTCAATCAATCATTCAAATTACATTTATAACATGCTTTTCACACTGAAAATGTAACAATGGGTTTCACATGCAGATATGGATCTACTATTAGGTCCATATCTACATGTGAAACCCAGGCCCCATCAGATCTCGCAAGATAAGAAGCTAAGACCTCTGGGAACAGCCAAAATGAGGCTGCACCTGGCGGTTGTGGCTATAAAGTGCCAAACTGTTGTGTTTTAGGCAAGACACTTCACCCACATTGCCAAGAATGAGTCCGGTGTGAGCGTGAATGGTTGGTGGTGGTGGGGGGGCGATGACACACATGCAAATAACACATTACGGTCACATTACAGTTAATGTAACATATTCTTCATGACTCTCGTCAAATTGTGCTTTTTTTCTGGTTCCAAGGGGCGACAGTGGCTCAGATGGTAGAGCATTGGCCTTTGAGCCTGAAGGGCGTGGGTTTGAGCCCATAAGACTTCATGACTCCCACTGATGTCTGCTGTCGTTGTGTCCTTGGGCAAGACACTTAACCCCACTTTGCCTTAAGCCCCTGCTGAAAGATCTCACCACCTGCAGGAGGATCCGTGAGGGGCTGGTGCTCTGTGTACTGGGTGCAGCTCTGACTGACACCTCCCCGACCCAGAAATGTATTAAGGGGAAGAAATTTGATGGATGGATGGAGGCTGGTTCCACTGTGAACCCCTTTATAGTACAAATACTTGCAGTAAAAACATGATACTCCCACGTATCATGTACATATCACAGAGTACATGTCGAAGCCTTCCCAGTGTACATAACACACAAAATTCAATACTGAGACCAAAAACGATTTATGATATACATGTTACAAAATCATTATCTGTCCATGTTTAAGCTGTTCATTATTAGCAGTACCATTTAGCTGAGCTCTTCCTCTGACTTCCCCCCACGTTCAGTAAAATGCCAGCTGCACTGAACATGCAAATTATATGATAATTATATCCCAGTAAGGACAATTACAGCAGTATACAGCAATTATATAGTATTTCAATATATACAATAAGATATTACCCAGCCCTATTCAAAGGTGTAAATACATTCTAGTCATTACTATATTCAATGACTATTATATCAATGTAATATACATTATTTTGTCATCACAACACAGTTGAACTTTTAGATAAGATCAGATCTGATATTCTTTTATTCGTCCCACAGTGGGAAATTTCAGTGTCATCATTGCGCACATTAAAGCAGAGAAAGAAGGAAATATGAGTACTCAGATTGCACCCATCAAACAGTTTATTATTTAAGATAAGACAATAGACAATTAAAATAATAACAATGAAATAGAAATAATAAGATGGTAAAAAAGAATACAATAAAATAAACTCTGACGCTATGATTGCACTTGGTTCAAAAAATATAATATAAAGACTACATACACTATGAGGGCATGTAGCGCTTAACCCTCCAATAGACTCACATGTCATCACTTTAGCACTGCAGATGGGAAGCATTTGTGTTTAGAAACATCCCACAGATGAATACTCGAGAGACCACAGGCTTTTTGTTCTCATTTCCTTTCCAATGTTCCAGGGCAGTGTTTTTGTGATTTATGGATGGGCGGGCAGTGTACAGCAGCCAGAAAAGCAGGGGCTGCAGAGAATGGCGTGGAGCAGGTGATTTGTCAATAGTTGAGGTTCATTAAGAGTGTATTTCTGGCTAACTACTGGTGTGTAACTGGATATGAATCAAGCGCCAACATATTTTATACTAGTGGGGCAACAGTGGCTCAGTTGGTAGAGCATTGGCCTTTAAGCCTGAAAGTTGTGGGTTTGAGCCTACCACGAGACCTTCTCCACCGACTCCCATTGATGTCTGCTGTCTTTGTGTCCTTGGGCATGACATCTAACCCCACTTTGCCTGAAGCCCCCCACTGAAAGATCAAGGCTATGCTCTCTTGACAGTGCAGCCATCTTCCTGTGGACTCACCACCTGCAGGAGGATCAGTGAGGGGCTGGTGCTGGTGGGAAGTGCAGCTCTGACTGCCGCCCCCCGACCCAGAAATGGATTAAGGAAAAGAAGCTGGATGGATGGATATTTTATGCTTTGGTTCAGATTCTCATATCTGAACGTATGTCAGATTAAGTACTACACATTAGAAGAAGCAGATAAATACAAAAACCTGATAATAAATACATGCATTCATAAAATACACATCGTAGCATATATTTGCATTTGGTATTTTATTCCACTGCGACCAATTGCGCATAAATCTCAACTGCTTACATCCACCACAGCTTATCCCAAATTAAAGCTGGTTGACCTAATTTCAAAACAACCCCTGTTGATATGGATAAAAAGAGATTAGATTTACACAAGCAGTTATACTATACTCACTCGACTATGAAAATGTACTACTAGTACATAGAAAGGGTGATTTAAAAAAAAAAACAAGACATTCTTAACGATAATGTCCATAGATTATGATAATCCTGCTAAAACGTGCCTGTAAATGTAAAACTTTCAATTATTCTTCAACATATTTTTCAACATTATAAAAAAAGAATCGATTTCATCAAATTCATTGGGACATTCTTTGGCCTTGGGGAACATTTTTGCAACAATTTGAACATATAAATATTTATATTCATAATTATATGCATTCGAACAGACTTTAAAATTGATCATTTTTATTTAAAATCTGGCATACATCCATCCATCCATTCCATCCCTTTTCTACCCCTTATAATCCATTTCTGGGTCGGGGGTCTGCAGTCAGAGATACCAGCCAAGTCACATAGCACTAGCCCCTCACTGACCCTCCTGCAGGTGGTGAGTCCACAGGAGGATAGCCGCTCTATGGCATAGACTTGGTCTTTCAATAATATGGCATACAAATGTACTTTATTTTTGTATCAATTATCACATCTACCAGGGGGCAATTCAATCACCACGTTTTAACTGTCTGCCTGTTGGTTTGTAACAGTACATAAATAAAAAAAAACGTTAAAGGAGCAATATGTAATATTTGCATGTCAAGTCATCATTAAATGACCCGAATATTTCAAAAGGCATTAATAAATCATGTTCTTTTCAAACACATCTTTAACTGATAACAGTAGTTCATCCGAGATATTTGAATATCAAAATTAGTTTTAAAAGTTGTTATTGTTTTGATTTTGATGTCCTACCCTCCGCCGTTTCGCCAATCAGGAAGTGTCATGTAAGTCCGTGATCGGGTTGCCAGAACTCCGTGCGGCTCACTAATCTCAGAGGTAAAATAACATGTGGCGCAGAACTAAAAAAGGTCTTGTTATGACTCTCAAATCATTAATGACAAAACAAAGACTAAAACGAGGATTTATATCGGGATGCCTTTGAACATTTGAGACAGCTGATAAAAGTTTACGTGTGATGCAGAATTTGCTAGTTTGAGTCCGTTCTTCACAGTGACTCTGTGTGAATCGGTGGTCTAGTGGTCTACACTGTGCGCTTACGATGCAGGAGTCCCGGGTTCGAATCCGGGCTATGTCTTTTTGTGTTTATTGCATGTTATCACATTCTATGACAGATTGCTCTAAAAACGGTAAAAGACGAAGGTCAAGACGTTTTTTTGCAGATTATAGCTTAATTGTAAAAATAATCATTTAAGACCACATGTACCCCAATTAAAATAATGTTAGTCTCTTTTTGATGTGGGACTTTTACATGTTTGTCTAAAAAATAGGGAATAAATAAAATTGAAAGGTGATATCCTCTTGAGCAAACCCTGATGTTGATACGCTGAAGAAATACGTTCCAACATCCATTCTTCCCACTCCTATTTTGGACATCAATTGCTTATGTATTTTGCATAAACTATGTATAATTACATTGCTTTTATTTTGTTTTTGTTTTTTATCTCAAATGTCCAAATAATAATAATAAAAAAACATGAATCAAAACATTCATTCAGCATTAGCACGGCTGTCATGGCAATGTGAATGCAGACGGACAAACAACTGATAAAATAATTCCCTGTGTTTGCTGCTGGATTTGGTGTGAATCTGGCAACCTGAGTCAGGGAGAGTGGGAGAGGACTACAAAATATTGACTGTGACTGCAGTACCACTTTTGGCCAGATTTTTACATATTGTTCCTTTAAATGTGATTATGTCAGGATCTGGAGAGATTTTTATTAAACGTCTCATGGCCGAGGTTTGTGCTAGAGATTCTAGTTTCATACATAGTATTAACATATCAGCCTTGAATGCTCATAGAAAGTATATCATTTTATATGCAAAAAACATATTTGGGCATCGTCTGGTCCTCCCTGTTCCGTGCAGTGGAAGAGCTCCCATGATACTTTACGGCAAATACGTGGGTGCGTATCTCATGCATACGCACAGAGGGCCTCCGTCGCGTTTTGACCAATCAGCGGCTAGTGATCAGAGTGGGAGCCAAACAAGTAGCACTAAAGCATACGTTAGCCAGCATAAGCCCCATTAATTTAAACCGGGACCCGCCTCCACTGGTCTTAACAGTGCAAGACATTCTATGATGCTAATAGAGTGAAAATAAGTGGACATGGCTTGAAAACTAGCTGCTGCGTGCCAAACAGGAAAATTTGTGGCAGAAAGAGCTGGTCAAAGTATTTTGTATTTTAAATATAATGATTGCAAATTCAGTTCATTGCACTATAGCTAAACCATCAACGGGAAAATTAGTGCCATGGGTGTCACACCATTATGTCCACTTCTTTTCAGTATGCTTTTAACCCTAACCCTTTTATGGGAATGCTTTTCCAATTTGATACACCTAATAACTAGTTGTCTGTCACTAACACTATCCTCTTTGTTTCCTCTTTAAATCATTTATGGTTTTTCAATACTGTTATGATTCTACTTCTTTGATTTCTCTTTTTTTTTCCACATCCCTTTCCTGCCCTTTACCTTCTCTTTTCAGCTGGGTTTGAGAAGTCGCCAATGTCCGAGACCAAGCTTACAGGGGATGCCTTTGAGCTGTACTGCAGTGTGGTTGGAAACCCAACACCGGAAATCCAGTGGTGGTACGCTGAAATAAACCGTGCAGACTCTTTCAAGCAGTTATGGGACGGAGCTAGAAAGCGACGGGTGTCCATCAATACAGCGTACGGAGCCAACGGGGTCAGTGTGCTTGGGATCACACGGCTGACGTTGGAAGATTCTGGAACTTATGAGTGCAGAGCGAGCAACGACCCCAGACGAAACGACCTGCGACAAAACCCTGCGATCACGTGGATTCGTGCCCAGGCCACTATTTCAGTGCTACAGAGTGAGTAGTAAATCAATGCAGTGAATCTGTGGGGAAAAGCCACTGATCTGTTTCTATATTAGTTGTTCATTTCTACATTTCCTAGATTTCACAAACATTCTTTTGTCCCAATTTCTCATCATTTTATAATATGATCTAATATGTGAATTATCTTTTACTTCAGGTAAATGTTGCAAATGCAAATAAAGACTTAAGTGGCCTTAGGTAATTCTGTATTTATACTAATTTTACAGCACCGTTTAACGCAGAAAATAGCCAAACCAAATCCAACCAGATCTAGCTAATCTTTAGTGCTCCAGTGCTAAAGCGCACACTGGAACGTTGACAGATATGGTGAAGCTCTATGAGAAGCTGAAGTTGATAGTCTGATCCCAAGGCTAATTGGATTAGAAAGTCCAAATATGATCAAATGTCTTCTTTATGAGGAATTGTAAACAATTTTGTTCTAATACCTGCAGAGTGGAAACTAAGTTTGAAGACACATTAAATGACATATACATACATCTCTCGTGGCTCACTACTGCATTATTAATTATTAAGAAATATCTTTCTGATTGAGATCAGGTCTTTGCAATGGCCACTCAAAACCAATCTATTTGTTATAAGTAAGTAAGTAATCTTTATTTATATACCGCCTTTCACAGACCAGAGTCACAAAGCAGTTTACAATTGTTATTTTTTGGGAATTTGTCTCTCACTCCACACAGAGATAGGGGAGTGAGGTCGCCAGTACAGGAGGCGCATGCCAGACCTATTATACATATGTTTAGTGGTAGGGGAAACCGGAGTACCCGGAGGAAACCTATGCAGACACGGGGAGAACATGCCAACTCCACTCAGAAAGGCCCTAGTCCGGCCGGGATAGGAACCCAGGACATCCTTGCTGAGAGGCAAGAGTAATATCCACTCAGCCACCATGCCGCCCAATTGCATGGTTATGGCGAAGATTCATTATTTTTTACCAAAACATGCAATGATCATGTGTGGAAAAACAAGGCACCGCGTTCCCTCCCAGGGGACATACCCATTTTAAAGAGTAAAAAGGCTTTCAATGTGGAATATTTAAAATGTACTAGGGTTTAATGACTAGTATCAGAGGTAGATCCTATTTTTGCAAGATGAGACAACAAATAAACTCGACAACAAATTAAACTAAACCAGAAAGTTTTATTATTTTTGATTGATAATTGGTATCAAGTGTTTTTTTTATTATCAACATTTTGTATGAAATGTTGTAAACGGACAAGCTGCCAATAAAATATGTTTATGATTAACTACTAGTAATAATAGTAACTAGAAAAGAACTAGATGTATGTAAACTTTTGGTTTTCAACTGTAAGTTGATGCTTGTAAATAATTTCATCATTTAATTTGGTTTGCAACTCGACTTTCAACAATACAAATTTTATTCAGAACAAAACAAGGTATCATATGTTAAAAGAGTTGAAGCATGCGTATAATCATGAGAAAAATTTAAAACGAAAGAAATAACTTTACAACTAAATGTTGTGGGTCTATAAAATCTTAAAATGTATCTTTAAAAAATAATCTGGAAATATGCTATAACAACTAACTAATGAATGCATAATAGATTAAAATTCATATTCATAGGGAAACTGAATTCAAGGTCACAGTGTTGAAGCCCTGAAAGGGATTATTTCTTTAAATCTCTACCACTGGTTTCAGTTCTAGTTTAAAATTCTGAATTAGTAAGTTCTTGCAGGTAAGAAGTCCTACAAATAACCTTTCCTCTAAATTGCCTCTAGACAACAATGCTAGCTAAATGCTAATTTATGTACCTCATGTTGTGTGTCTACGCATGTCTCAAAGATACTATTAATAGAACATGTAGTCCTGTTTGGTGGAGGAGAAAAACCCATGACGGATGGGGGTAGCACTCCCTCGAGGTGTTTTTAATGGCAAGAGAAGGTGTCCTGGTGCGAAGAGAAGTCACTTCTCCCGTCTGACTTGCTCCTTTTTGTCTGCTCCTGTTTGTCCTGATTGTGCCCTGGCTGAAGCCACCAGTAGTAGGATTATGATGCTGCTTTCAGCTCCTCCCCTCCGGGGCTCAGATGTTGCCATGGTTGGCTTGCCCAAGAGGAGGAGGGGCAAGAAGTAGGAAGTGTTCTGGTCACTACTCACAACCGAGCACAGGGCTCTCCAATGACATCGTCTGCTACAAATGGACGTCCTTGAGACACGGTTCTGAGGCAATGCAAACAATATAATGTAAATATGCTACCTTTTAAAATAAAATGCTACAAATAAATCAATATTCTCCCTTTGAATGACAAAATAGAACTTAACTTTTATCTAATTTGTATAAATCTTTTTACATTAAGATTGAATTGATTGAAAAATACAGCTACAATAGAAACTGCTCTTTTTCATCACTTCTTAAGCAAAATCTTAACCATGTTCCTACTACTGTAGAGCAACAAAATAACAATTTTCTCTCTTGATGTCAGTTGTCAAACTAGCATTGATGACTATGACAGATAAAGAGCTAACAGTTAAGATACTATATAAATTACAGTTTACCCAACACCTTTTCTGAATGTTTGTGTTGCTTGTCGTGTGTTCTTTTGTCTTGACTTCATAGCCTTCCTCCCACACAGTTTATATAAAACAGCTCACAGCCTACAGCTGCTACTGGCTAAGAGAGAATGTGCGAGTTCTGAGGCTGCTTCTGTAATGAGCATTGACTATTTCTCTTTTGCAGAACCAAAGATCAATTCCTCTGATCAGATCATTCTGCCATTGGATGGCTCCAACAAACCAGTTATTGTGCAGTGTAACCTCACATCTGCCCATACTCCTCACAAGGAAAGCTTCTGGATGAAGAATGGGAAAGAGATCAGCAATACAAGAAATGAGCACAGACACACAACATACAGGTAACTGCATCCATACCTTTGTTGTCCCTTGAGTAAAATGAATAAAATGCAAACTATAGTCGCTTGATCACGAACAAAATATTGGTCAACCAATTAATTTAGTTAAATTATTTTTCTCTTTGTTCATACAAGTTCAAGTGACATGCCCACTTTGCCTCGTGGTCTTCCAGTCACTTGAGCTCAACACAGATGTGTTTCACACTGTTGCTGTTATAAATCACAACACATGTGATTTAAAACAGCAGCTTAAACACTTTGTCTCTCTAAACTCTAAATCAGAGCTTGGCTGTGATCATGTGATCTGCAGAGCACGTATAGAACAGAATAATGTAATCTTTTTAACCACTTCAGCAGTCAGAAAAGCAGTGACTGGCCAACACACTGAGAAATAACATCTGTTTATGATCTGTTTCTAAAATGTATGCAAGACACTGAGCCTAACACATTTTTTTCAATCAAAATGAACAAGATGACTCTGCCTGTGAATTTCCATTTTCATGTTTGTTTGTGGAATAAAAGTGATAGCATGGAACTCTAAATGAATTTCACATTTTAAGAATTGTATAAAATTGACCTCCTGGCCTTAAATGTTGATATAAAATAAGTCATTTTATGAATTCTAATATTACGGGTAAGTCCCGCCTTCCCTTCTCTTAGCTATAGCTCAAAATCCACGATGCTGTCCACGATAACCAATCAAGTGATGCCAAGGGCTGTCAATCATCACGCTTGTGCTCGGGCATTATCTTTTTTAAATGATATATATGAAATAATTAGTTCTCCGCCGTTCTAACTAATGGGCCAAAAATCCAAAATGGCCGCGAGTGGTCCCACCCACAAGAAAATTGTGAAAAAACGCATCAGCCGGTGCAGCTCCATTCATTTGAACGAGAGACTTCAAAATTCACAGCAAGTAACCTAGACTGGTCCAAAAAAATTCACTCCTCTCAGCATTGACACACATGTGGAACAGAGCTTTGGGCCAAGAGCCAACTTTTGGTCCATCCTGTAAAGACGTTTTCCAGAGGTCTGTCAAGGCTATATGTTAGCATTGGCTAATTAAAGACGGGTAACAGCTAGGCTAGCTTACTAACTAGAACTCTCTGGAACTACATGAAACGTGAACAAAGAATTCTGAACATCAGCAGTGAGTGACCCAATTATATAGACTTAACCTAAATCCATAATCAAATCCTCTGCAAATGTGTCCTAAAATGTTCTACTAATGTTAATAGTTACTTCCGGTTTTACTGTGTCAAAAACCAATCCCTTTTTGACGCATTAAAACAGTATTATTGTCATGAAAACATTACCAAAAAAATCTGAAAATCTGAAATTTTTTATTCACATTTAAATGTGTTGATTGATTGATATTATGGTATTGACCATGGCTAGCTTTGTTAGCTTCTCACACAGACAGAAGTAATAAGTGACAGGCGCTGAAAGCCCGTTGTGACGAAGTGTGCGAACTATTGTCCAGATCAATTTTACACACCTGAAGTACAAGCACAGAGTGCGTTGCCAAAGGGCAGCGGTCATTATTGGTTTGAGAGAAATAATGATCGGTAGAACGTTTAGAAATTACATTCAAATCAATGGAGCATTCTACTGCTGCTGTGAGGAGCTGTATAATACATTATAATAAAATATTCGAATACTTAAATTAATAATCTCTCCTCTGGCGCGTGCACGGAAAAGTAGGCTCGGCTTCAACACCAATCAGAAAGGAAGGGGGAGGGAGCTTGGGTCGCTTTTTTTCAAATCATGTCCCTCTCTCTCTTTTTTCTGACAAACTCCAGACCATCACTTCAAAAAGCAAACTGAAAGCTTCAAAGCTATTTACACAGGTTAAATTGCTTCATACAATATCAATGTACAAAAAAATGTTTTAATTTCTATATTTTTCTTATCCATCATTGAGCTGTTCAATATATTTTTTTAAAACATGATCTCACTTTTATAACTGTTAAGAGACATAATTTTACAAAGTGCAATCTCGAGTCTATACAATCCCTGTAGCTTGTTAATCTCATGTGGTATATTCAATGTCTTTTTTATGATTATAGAATCACAAAACCACGGGCCGATGATTCTGGAGAATACATGTGTGTTTACACATTTGATATGGCACCAAATGCTAATGCAACAATTGAAGTAAAAGGTAAGCACGTTTACCACACAGTCTGTTATTAATGCATTAATGCAATAAGACATTTGTAGCATTGGCTTTCACTGTCATCTGCTGAGAGAAGAGTACAAAAGATTCAGTTGGTAGCAGCAATAGCTGTTAAAGAAGTCCTGTAGACAACATTTTTGTTTGAAGCAGCAGTGACAGGAAGCTATCCTGAGGCTGTTGTCATTCTCAGCGTTCACTGAGACAACAGTCAACCAAGTGGACAGGAGCAGCATATTTGCATGACTGCACTTTCATGTACACACCAACATATTAACTATTTGTATGTGCAAGAGATCCACGTTTAAACATGGCGGTGCACGCACTAAAGGTAAAAAAAGAAAAAAAAACCTAACCAAAAAACTGCTGTGTTGGTTTTATTCAAGCTGACAGTGAAGCCATCAACTTGAATAAGGAATCTTCTCTGAGAAAGGGCAAGTGGAAACCCTGTTCAAGAGAAGCTTGCCTGTGTGCAGTGCTTAAGCCAATTTGCTGTGGCATGGCTTTGGTGCATACTGAGCATGTCCTGCCTCTTCTTCCTTGGCTTGTCTTAAAGTATTGCCTGATTGCATAACATGGGGGACATGTTTTATTTTCAATGGATTGAGGATTGACAGTATTATATCCATTGGACATCAAGCCTGAGGGAAGGGCTTATTTTTCTTTAAACCTTATGTTTCTAATGAATCCCATTTTTTCATTTGTTATGTTATGTTTTAATTAAATCTACAAAGACATGTTTTCTTTATAAACATGATCTTAATGTACGTGACATTGTTTGTGACACAGGTAGCATACCCACTTCTAGGCAACTCTGCTTTGGCCTCTGGCAGCAGTTCACTGAGATCCCTCGCCTACAGTGTCCTTGGCACACTCATCTTTGCAGGACTCAGCTCAGAGGCAACAGATGGAGGCTTCTGTGATGTTGTAGGATTAAGGCTCTGAACGCAAGCCCAGCCATTTCTGTGACCAGTCTTTATTGTTTGCAATACTAAGCTCGGATACATATTTGTTTTTTTTTTCTTCAAATATTTCCCAGAAAATATTGATAGAATTTTTACATTTATTTTTTCATTCCTGTTTTTTTGTCTTTTTAATTAGTATAAATAGATACATAATCTACAAGTTATCTGTTTATCTGATATTTACTTTGCTGTTAGTCCAAGTCATAAGGGTTAAATAATGCACCTGAGTTTGGTCGCTCCCCTGCCCAGAGCATGTGCACACTCCATGATTAGAGTGAGCGATGTCCCAGCGGAGCCCAAACCCCTCTGTGCAGCTGGAAAAGCTCTGGCCTTCTTCATTATCTTATACATTGCAGATTACTGTCATTTATTTTGAGTATTACATAAGAACTTTGTGTAAAAGCAACATTTTTTATTTATTTAGTAGAATGATTGAATGAAACAATCACATTTTACATTTATAATAATTTCCCTTTGCAGGTTTCTTTGTGTTTATTCATCAATCATAAATAACATTTTCTTTGGTTCTAGGGTTCTTTTGTGAGTCATTGTGGAATCATTTTGAAAAAAACCATCTGGGGGCTTTATTTCATTCTCATTCCTTTCTTCCATGACCTCATTATACATTTTAATAAAATGCTTTATCTCTTCAAGAATGATATTCCCAATAGCAAAAGCTGAGTGGCAAGGGTACCAAGGCTTCTTAAATTAACAGTTTTTGTATTGAGCCAGACTGAGCCTGAAATCTATTTCATTAGATTATACAATGCATGTATCCCATTGTTCTGATGATTAAAACTCACATTATTTTGCTTGAAATTCTTCTTGAGAATCTGCTTTCTTGACTCTTTTTGCACAGGTCGCTGCTGCTGTATTTAGAGCAATAGTTGGAATAGTGGAATGTTTCAGTCTTTCTCACTTCTCCACAATTTCATAGTGAAGTGTATCAGAGAAGTCATCGTTGACATAATTCTTATTGCATCTTTTACATATGTCATTTATTGAAATCCCATTTAAAGTGAAATCATCTAACTTGCTAATGATTTATTTTATCAGCAAAACCTGATATTATTGGCCATAAGAGGAGTGAAAATAAGAAGGAAGGGGAAAACGCAACGTTATACTGCAAGTCTGTTGGATATCCTCATCCTGTCTGGTCATGGCACAAAGTGGATGTAGCCGCTAAGACAAACATGGTAAGTAGCACACTGTTTGTACTCATGTCACGACACTACCTTGTAATAAGCCTAAAAGTATATGTCTGAGCTGAGGTCCTGTGTCAGAACACATACAAATAAACATTTCAGAAGGTCGAACCAAAAAATATTTTTGATTGCAACTTATAATCTTCACATACAGTGAGTTAGATAGCCCTATGCCCTTGATCTGAAATGAAATGTTAACACAACTTTTACACATCCCCATGCTGTGTGATCAAATACAGTACACATACTGAAATGTCTGATTCTGATTTTTCAGGAAATCGACAACTCCACAGGACGCTTCATCATCACAATCAGAGATAACTACACAGAGCTCAACATACTCTACTTGGACATCAATACTGATCCCGGACTGTACGAATGCAACGCCACAAACACGATCGGGACAACTGCCGAAATAACAATTCTACGCGTGCGCAGTCATCTGGCACCCCTTTGGCCTTTCCTGGGTGTACTAGCAGAAATTCTTATTCTAGTAGTAATTATAGTTGTGTATGAGAAACGCAAAAGACCGGATGATATTATGGATGGTAAGATCATTTTAAGTTTTCTTTTTCTATGAGAAAGTATTTTACTATACTGGGGTTAAAGACAAAAGCAACTCATTTTAACTGTAGTATATATTATATTGTCTACTTTTTACCATTCTTTCCAAATGGCACCACAATGTTAATGATTGGTAAGTGCAAACCTTTGCATGGTTTTAGCTACAATCCATTATTTGTCCATTGTTTAACCTACAGTCCATCCTACCTTCTTTTTTTCCTTACTTAAATTGAAATCAACCAACAACCCCAACAATTATCATTCACAATGTTTACAAGTTGTCTTTAAGTCCAATGTTCGGTATACAATAACAGCACCTGCTAAAGTGGGTGGACTATAGGTAAAGGTCTTGTTAATATTCCTGACTCAGATTTCCAAAGAAATGCATGGTGGCATGTCACAGTCACATGTTAGACCACTATATTATACTCCAGACTGGTTATGGGAATTCAATATCTAAATTGGAACAGAAAATTGCCTTACTGGGAAACAACACTGAATAATAGCATGACTGACATGATTGATCAAGCAGACATGTTCTGATAATTACTATATAAACTGAGACTAATATGTGTATTAGTATAATATTTCTGGGAACTTTGAAATTCTTTGCAATGCAATACAATAGTTTAGGCCAGGGGTGCTCAATACGTCGATCGCGATCTACCAGTCGATCGCAAAGGTAGTATTGGTAGATCGCATTAAATAAATAAAAAATTACACATTCTAAACGAATATATACAAAAAACTCCGGGCAAAGTGGAGATTTTTGAAAACTCCGTTAATGCATTTGTGTGTAGACAGAGATAACCAGAGTTTTGCGTTCTCGCACGCCACAGTACCCCCCTAAATTCCTCTGATCACTGAAGCATGGATCATACTACCTTAAAAACTGTTCGCTGTGAGATGCTCGCAGCAGCGACCATCCTCGCTCCACATCAGAGAGCAGCAAAGTGATCGCGGGGACTCACGCTCGAAAACAACCAAACCAGGACTAAACCAGGACTAAACCAGGACTAAAACGGGACTAAACCAGGACTAAACCAGGGCTGAGGACGGGGTCAGTGCTTGTAAACATACGTCTTTACTCTGAGGCCCCGTCCCAATACTCGCACTTCCACCCTCGCGCCCCTCATTTGCGCGTTCCCGATAAAGGGTACGAGTGCGTAGGGTGTCCCAATTCTCCAGGGAGGTATTTGGCCCCGCCCCCTTTGCGCCCCTGATCCACACTTCGCCGTAGCCTGCATCTATGCGCACTCTGGCGAAGGATATTGCCCATAATTCTTTGCGGTACACACCAAAACGTCGGGAAAATGCATTTAAATATAAATTTTGAAATATATATGCAGTATGTGTGTGAATAAGTTTTGCTATGTTACTTGGAAAGAAGCATAAACGTTTGATGAAGAATTACGGACATTGTGTTTTAACAATTTAATAAATTTTTAAAGCAAGCGTTTATATAACATTCAATTTAAACTTTAGACTTAGTACAATAATCTTAGAATGTATAAAAAACTGACCAGATAGTTAGTTACCCACATTTAACTTAAAATTATACAGCTATCTCTAATTAAAAACAACTAATATACATGTATTTTAACGTGTGTGAAGCAATTCATTTTGTTTCCCAAAGGGTCAGACAAAGTTACCTTTAATTTTTATAAAGTTTAGGTCTGAAAATGACCATCTCTTGACGAGTCGATGACGTAAACTGCACTCAGTGTGCACTGTCCCAATTCTGCCTTTTTTGCACACTTGTAACCTGCGCACTCCAACCCTACACACCTCTACGAAGTGTGCATTTGTTCGAAGTGCACACCAGGGTTGGAGTGCCGTTACCGGCGTCTGCATCAAAGCTCCGCCCACTTCTGTGTTTTTCCCCAACGCAGGACAGGACGTAAGAGACGCACATGTTTGGAATGTTACGAATGTGATTGATAACGCAGATGTGTGGATGCAAATTATTTTATAAACGGAGGAGGGGAAATATTTGGATTTAAAAAAAACAGGCATGGCACATGGACATGGCACCACAGTCAAATGACATCTGTGTTTTACTCAGTAAAGTTTTACTGACACTTAGGTGACTGCACATGCGCAAACAACCGCGCTCAGTGCAGGAAAGCTAAACCACGACAAACTTGTCAGCGAGTTACCACCAATTTTCCGGACTATGCATCCCTGGCCGATTCAATTCAGTGCAAGTCATCAGAGTAAACGAGGGTAATGACAAAAAATGTACATAGGTAATTGTGTTGTGCTATATTGGCTTATGCGGTTTTGCATGTACATAAACATACATTGTAGATATAAAAAATATTTTTTGAAATATATGATTTGCATTTTTGACTTGATCCTTTTATAAGTAGCTCGCATGCTGAAAAAGTGTGAGCACCCCTGCACTACACACACACGTCCTCCGTCCCGGAGGCAGAGGCTGAAGATGTTGGGGCGGATACTTCCATCTCCCTGGCGGAGGTCACCAAGGTGGTTGGCAGCCTCCTTGGTGGCAAGGTGCCGGGAGTGGATGAGATCCGTCCTGACTATCTAAAGTCTCTGGATGTTGTGGGACTGTCTTGGCTGACACGTCTCTGCAACGTCGTGTGGCGATCGGGGGCGGTGCCGATGGAGTGGCAGACCGGGGTGGTGGTCCCTCTCTATAAGAAGGGGGACCGGAGGGTGTGTTCCAATTATCAGATTCAGATTCAGTTTATTTTGCCATTTGCAGTAAAAAAAACCACATTGGAATACATTAGCAAAAGTCTCCAGTGTGCACAGACAAATACAGACAATAAAAGACAGAAATAAAACAAATAAAACAGTAAACAAATGTCACTGTGAAATCGATCGACTAAAACAGTTTCAAAACAAGTGCAAATCATTAAAGTGCTCTGTTCACACTGATAACAGCTTGTGGATAAAAACTGTTAGCGTAACGAGATGTCCTGCATCTCAGAGAACGATATCTTCTGCCAGAGGAAAGAAGCTGGAACATGTCTTTCCCAGGGTGGCCAGAAGAGTCATTAACAATCCTAAGAGCTTTGTTTAAAAGTCTGGATTTATAAAGAACCTCCAGAACAGGAAGCTCACAGCCCACGGTCCTCTTTGCAGAGCGGAGCACCTTGTTTAAAGCTCTCTTTTCTTTATCTGTGATGTTTCCAAACCACACAGACACAGAACCAACAAGTAAACTCTCAATGGTGCAGCAATAAAAGTTAAGCAGAATCTTAGAGTTAGTGGTAAATTCTCTACGTTTACGCAGAAAGTAGACACTGACGAGCTTTCTTAACGACTCGGTCAGTGTTTTTAACCCATTTCAGGTCGTTAGACAGAGTTAAACCCAGAAACTTGCACTCCTCTACGATCTGCACCTGGGAGTTGTCGATTACGACAGGCAAATGAGAACTATTGCGACTGAAGTCGTAGACCAGTTCACATGTTTTGGATGCGTTCAACTGGAGGTTGTTAGTTTGACTCCACTGAACCACATTTTGTATCTCTGCTCTATAAGAGGATTCATCATTGTCACTGATGAGACCGATGATAATGGTGTCATCAGCATATTTGATGATCAGGTTTGAGTCAGAGGAGGACACACAATCGTGAGTGTACAAAGTAAAAAGCAAAGGACTGGGAGTGGGATCACACTCCTCAGCCTCCCCGGTAAGGTTTACTCCAAGGTACTGGAGAGGAGGCTACGGCCAATGGTCGAATCTCTGATTCAGGAGGAGCAGTGTGGTTTTCGTCCCGGTCGCGGAACACTGGACCAGCTCTATACTCTCCATCGGATACTCGAGGGTTCATGGGAGTTCGCCCAACCTGTCCACATGTGCTTTGTGGATTTGGAGAAGGCGTTTGACCGTGTTCCCCGGGGTGTTCTTTGGGGGGTTCTCCGGGAGTACGGGGTCCGGGGTCCTCTGCTGAGGGTTGTTCGGTCCCTGTATGACCGGAGCCAAAGCTGTGTTCGCATTGCCGGCAGTAAGTCAGACCTGTTCCCGGTGCATGTTGCCCTCTGCCAGGGCTGCCCTTTGTCACCGGTTCTGTTCACTGTATTCATGGACAGAATTTCCAAGCGCAGCCAGGGGCCGGAGGGGGTCCGGTTCGGGGACCACAGGATTTCATCTCTGCTGTTTGCGGACGATGTTGTCCTGTTGGCTCCAACGAACCAGGACCTGCAGCATGCACTGGGACGGTTTGCAGCCGAGTGTGAAGCGGCTGGGATGAGAATCTGCACCTCCAAATCCGAGGCCATGGTGCTCGACCGGAAAAAGGTGCCTTGCCCTCTCCGGGTGGGTGGAGAGGTCCTTCCTCAAGTGGAGGAGTTCAAGTATCTCGGGGTCTTGTTCACGAGTGAGGGAAGGATGGAGCGTGAGATTGACAGGCGGATCGGTGCAGCGTGCGCAGTGATGCGGTCGCTGTATCGGACCGTTGTGGTGAAGAGGGAGCTGAGCCGAAAGGCAAAGCTCTCGATTTACCGGTCAATCTTCGTTCCCTCCCTCACCTATGGTCATGAACTTTGGGTAATGACCGAAAGAACAAGATCGCGGATACAAGCGGTCGAAATGAGCTTCCTCCGCAGAGTGGCTGGGCGCTCCCTTAGAGATAGGGTGAGGAGCTCGGTCACACGGGAGGAGCTCGGAGTAGAGCCGCTGCTACTCCACGTCGAGAGGAACCAGTTGAGGTGGCTCGGGCATCTGTTCCGGATGCCTCCTGGACGCCTCCCTGGGGAGGTGTTCCGGGCACGTCCCACCGGGAAGAGGCCCCGGGGAAGACCCAGGACACGCTGGAGGGACTATGTCTCTCAGCTGGCCTGGGAACGCCTTGGGGTCCCCCCGGACGAGCTGGAGGAAGTGTGTGTGGATAGGGAAGTCTGCGCGTCTCTGCTTAGACTGCTGCCCCCGCGACCCGGCAACAGATGAAGCGGAAGAAAACAGACGGACTACACACACAAGTGGCTATTGGCAACACAATCTGGAGTATTTACACTGCACACAATCTTCAGAGCCGGTTTGCATGCTTTGAGCTGGACACACAATCCATGCCTCTTTTTTTTACCAAGTAACACATTGGTTTTCTTTTAGAAGAAATCGTCGTCATCATCATCCTCATCCTCATGGCCGTCCTGCAGAGCCCAGGTCCAGCCGGGCAGGCCAAACTGCAGCACTCTGTGAATGGCAGTAGTGTGAGTGCAAGGCACACTACCCGGTGCATCCTGTGGGGGCGCTGTAGTAGCGATGGGGATAAGGTAGGGCGTGCAGAGCAAGCAGGAATGAATGAGAGCTGATGAAGATGATACAAATGCACAGACCTAACATTGGTATCCATATGAATAACGTCTATGCTCAGAAGCAGTCTAGCTAGCATTAGTGTCAGAACATTCTCTATACAAGGCTTTAGCCAAGTTTAAGTTTTTTGTGGATATAACTTATGTGGTGAAACTTTATCAATGAGAAGGAAAACAATGTTGATTCTAACTTTGTAGTTGTCACACCAGATGAAGTTGGGTTTGCAAAGACAATATTGGGAACACAGGTAAAGAGACAATGAGGGGACATCTGTACACAGGGAAAGGCGATGTGGGGACAGCTCTAATTACACAAGGAAAGACGATGTGGGGACACCTAATTACACAGGGAAAGACTATGTGGGGACACCTAATTACACAGGGAAAGACTATGTGGGGACACCTAATTACACAGGGAAAGACTATGTGGGGACACCTAATTACACAGGGTAAGACTATGTGGGGACACCTAATTACACAGGGAAAGACTATGTGGGGACACCTAATTACACAGGGAAAGACTATGTGGGGACACCTAATTACACAGGGAAAGACTATGTGGGAACACCTAATTACACAGGGAAAGACTATGTGGGGACAGCCCTAATAACACAGGGAAAGACGATATGTGGACAGCCCTAATAACACAGGGAAAGACTATGTGGGGACAGTTCTATTACACAGGGAAAGACTATGTGGGGACAGCTCTAACTACACAGGGAAAGACGAAGTGGGGACAGCTATAATTACACAGGGAAAGACAATGTGGGGACAGCTCTAATTACACAGGGAAAGACGAAGTGGGGACAGCTATAATAGAGGGAAAGACAATGTGGGGACAGCTCTAATTACACAGGGAGAGACAATGTGGGGACAGCTCTAATTACACAGGGAGAGACAATGTGGGGACAGCTCTAATTACACAGGGAAAGACGAAGTGGGAACAGCTATAATAGAGGGAAAGACAATGTGGGGACAGCTCTACTTACACAGGGAAAGGCGTTAGAAAGCGAAGAAAGGTCAGTGGAGAATGATGCGCAGCATGAGCCCTGAGCTGCGAGGGTGAGAATCAGGGCATATGGGTTAAATGGGCTCATGTACACAGCAGCAGAGGCCGAACGACACACCTTCTGTGATCCTACTGTGATAAAGATTAGTGCACAATATTTTTTCCGTATTATCCTTCCTCACCTGAGGTATAGAAAACTCTTGCGGTAACTTGAGCTTTTTATTTTTATTTGCCACACATATCAGAGTGTAGTGAGTGTGCTGTCCTCACCTGGTTTTTCCCGAGCTCTCCTGCTGCTGCATGGTCCTGGCCTGGACTTTTATTGCTCCTCGATGAGACATGCGCGGAGATGCCCTGGGACTAGCTTTGGGACTAGCTCTGGGACTGGCTCTGGGGCTAGCCCTGTGGTGGAGCTCCGGCGTAAAGGGTAAGGCTGAGGGAGGCAGAGCCGTGGGGGGAGAGCTCAGGGTGGTCTGTTTGCGGGGCAACCTCTTGAGCAAATGGCTGACCCAGCGGGCCTGCTCCTCCGAAGAGCTGGCCAGCAAGAGGAGCTCTTTGGCTGTGGACATGTCGTAGTTCACTGGGCAGAAAAAGACAAAGCAGTTAATGCAGGGTTTTCAAAAGTCAGATTGTCTGGCCATTTGTTTTGTGATCATAAACATTTTTTTTGAATCCCTGGTTTTCCTTTTAACTCAAACTTGAACGCATAGTTTCAGAGGTAGCACTAATGCACATGCCCAGGAAGCCCAGCCACAGAATGGGGACAGATGCTAAAGCAGGGGAAAACTTTTAGTATCTGCTTTCATTTGAACAGATGTCAGGTGCCATTGTATTTTAGTGAATGTTGCTGTTAATTACAGATTGAGACAGACAAGCTATATTTCACATAAACTGACAACCCAAACTGACCCTCATTCTGCCTTCTAATTGGATAATTTACTTGAAAACATACTATCGCAAAATATTATTTACTTAAAAACATAATCTTAAGCAAAGTATTTTTAAGTCTACTTAAAACATTTGTCCACTCAAAAACACCCTGTTCCGACCGGGATTCAAACCCAGGACCTTCTTGCAGAGAAGCGAGAGTGCAAACCGAAATGAAAAAACACTTATGTTATATCAAACACTAAGTCATATCTTTTCAATGTGTCCCATTCCGCCATGTGCTGCCATCACAGTCACAGCAGAATAGATCAACTCCAGGTAGTTCATAACGGATCGACAGGCATAGACAGGGAAACATACGGACAGACTTTTTCTCCAGTCCTGAGAATGGAGCTGACCTTTGCAGGGGGGGATGCCCTCCTCCTTGCTGCTCATATGGTCCTTGTGGCACTTGAAGTGGCAGCGGCGGCACTCCAGAGCGGGTGGCGGCTTAAACATGTGCCACAGAGGGCGGGCACAGGCCTCACAGCTGGCGGGAAAGTGGTACAGCGTGGGGATAAACTCGTGCCCTTTGTGACTGATATAAGATGGCCGCTCGCTGAAGGCCACCGGCTCCACACACGTCTCCTGGTCACGCTTACTCTCGCCTTCGTTAGCGTAGAGGATCTGAAAAAAGACAGGCATTCAGAAGATTAAGATTAGCTTGGTAAATGTAGTTTTAAAAGTCCAAGTAGAAACCTCTTGTATGCATCACAACTTCCGAAAAATATTCTGAAACAGGCGGTTGGCAGGAATCTTTTGTTACCTTTTAAGCAACGTGTGTGAAAATCAATATTGCTGCTGCATCTGGCAATTTTCTTTTATTCAACTCAATTTATTTTAGTAACAAGATTTCCAGTATTCATAACTAAATGTGCATAAAGGTCCATCGATGTCAGCAAGGAATTTTAGTAGTTTTAGTAGAGGACAATGTTTTAACATGATTAAAAAGGCATTTCTTGTCTGAACGCTAATTGTCTTTAGAGACTGTATCGTTGTGATTACATTCAATCCCTTCCCCATGAGAGTCCCCATGCAGAGCTGAGAGTGAAAGTAAGTAATGAGTGGTTGGGAGAGGTTTAATGCAGGCAGGGATGGAGGAGTTGTACCTGGAATATTCGTGGTATTTCTCTGGCGTCGGCGCGGTACACATCGGTCTGAGTGACAGGCCGCACATGGAACAGTTTACTGCAAAAGAGAAGCAGCACGAACACAATGCAGACATTATTACAAATGAGTTCTGTATTTGCATTCAGAAAGTATTCAACCCCCTTCACCTTTTCTACATTTTGCAAACTTACAGCCCATTTCCAAAAGTATAAAAAAATATGTTCTCAGGTTAGTCGATGAGATGCAGAGATTGTTTTCCTGAACATCGTCTCCGGGCGCGATGCAAGGTAGATGCAGTTTCCTGATGAGAGGAGAGGAGATCTGGGCTGTTTTACCATCTCTGGAGTCGGAACTGAACCCGGTCTGTACCAGGTTTCAACCAGTGGGAGTTGTATTCATTGTTTTTGACTACGCGAACAACAATGTGCTCTCTTCATGGATTGACAGAAAAAAATGCCTGCTTCTGTAAGTCACTCGTCCTCTTTGACAGAGCACCATGTTCCACCATTCGAGAAGGACTGGGTTGGACACAATAAACAAGTGCTGTATTGTAAAAGCTCCACACAAGATAAGAAACATGTTTGTGTCGTGTGCTGAAAGTTCCTGGTATCAGCGAATTTTAGAGAGTTACTGTAAGTTCTGTTTGTGATGAACAGAAATTAACTCTTTCCATGGGCAAGACATGGACGAGACATGGACGAGACATGGACGAGAAATGGACGAGAAATGGGCGAGACATGGGCGAGACATGGGCGAGACATGGGCGAGACATGGGCGAGACATGGACGAGAAATGGACGAGACATGGGCGAGACATGGGCGAGACATGGGCGAGACATGGGCGAGACATGGACGAGACATGGACGAGACATGGACGAGACATGGCCGAGAAATGGACGAGACATGGACGAGACATGGGCGAGACATGGGCGAGACATGGGCGAGACATGGGCGAGACATGGGCGAGACATGGGCGAGACATGGGCGAGACATGGGCGAGACATGGGCGAGACATGGACGAGAAATGGACGAGAAATGGACGAGACATGGGCGAGACATGGGCGAGACATGGGCGAGACATGGACGAGACATGGGCGAGACATGGACGAGACATGGACGAGACATGGACGAGAAATGGACGAGACATGGACGAGACATGGACGAGACATGGACGAGAAATGGACGAGACATGGACGAGACATGGACGAGACATGGACGAGACATGGACGAGACATGGATGAAACACGGATGAGACATGGGCGAGACATGGACGAGACATGGACGAGACATGGACGAGAAATGGACGAGACATGGACGAGACATGGACGAGACATGGACGAGAAATGGACGAGACATGGACGAGACATGGACGAGACATGGATGAAACACGGATGAGACATGGGCGAGACATGGATGTGGTGTAGGACTCACTCGATGTCCAGGGTCATGTAGGGGTTGGCCTGCTCGCGGTCCTCCACACTGTGGTAGAACAATATCTTCTTACTGCTCACCACCACGTACTGAAAATACAGGAAACACACCAGCTCAACTCCAATTTCCTCTGAAGACAGAAACCCAAGTTTTTTATGTTTTTTTAAACAGACAATTGGCAATGGAAACTAAAAAAGAACAAGGGCCATGAATTGATTAAACAAAATTAATGAAATCGCAAATTAGTCAGGTTCATCATTATTTGTACTATTATTCTTAAAATTTGGCAACAATAAATTCTTCATTCAGACTTTAAATATTTGAATAATGTATTAAAACGTGATGTAAGGTTTAAAACACATGCTTTGTGCTTTCAGATTAAAACATTTAGATAATACAATAATGAATACATTAGATAAAATAGTAGCCTAAAAGCCATGTCATGTGGACTCTTGGGAACGGATTAACAGAGTAATCAGAAATCTGTTATTTAATGTTGTGCGGCTTCTGCAATAAGCATGTAAGATGTATACATTAGTTTATACATAGTCACGACCACACTCTTACCTGCTTGTCCCAGCCATAACGCTTGGTGTTCTTATTGGGCAGTGACATCCAGCCCTCCAGTCTGGAGTCTGCACGTTTGGAGAGAGACATGAGAGTTTTTATTCAAAAGCTCAAAGGTGGATTACCCAACTCAAACCACACACAAAGCAAATCTATCCATGCGAAAGACAAAAGAAAGGACTCAGACAACTAGCACCCTGAAGACCCTGAATACAGGGTACTAAACCCTGCTTTTACACTCATGATAGAATTAGAATGTTTTGGAAGCACTACACTACACAACTGGAGTAACTGGAAATGTATCGTCATATGGTCTTTGAAGGAGAAAGGCAGTAGTGTGTGTGTGCATGTGTGTGCGTGTGCATGTGTGTGCGTGTGCATGTGTGCACAGAGCAGAGAAGAGGATTAGAGACCAGAGAACCAGAGCACACACTGACAAGAATTCAAGTACAGAAGACGTGGACATATTTATAGAGTTCATTTGTATAAAAGTTTCACTGTTTTGCAAACTCTGAGATTACTGAAGGAATATAAACTGAGCCCATGGCATCCTGTCAAACATGTTAGTGAGTCCACAGCACAGTCATGGCGGCGCCGGCCACTCCATGCGACATCACCTGTGTCTTCGACAGGCAGACGGGGGGCCTGGCGGTGAGTTAAAGCTAGGGGGCGCTGCATCCCATCATCATCATCATAATCCTCATCATCATCATCACAGCTTGATGTGGAGGAGGTGTGAAGAAGGGGGCGGGGCCGCAAGTCCGGCCTTGTGTCTATGCGCACAGACTTGTGTGTGCGCTTGTACATGAACATGGACTCGGACGTATGGGACTGAGTGATGCGCACTGATGGGAGAAGGTGGTGGAGAGAGAGGAAGCAGCAGGAGAATCCGTGGTGAAGAAACCAGGATAAAAACAGAAACAAGGAAAACGGGGAAAGTAGAAAAGTGTAGCTTTTAAAGTATGGTATAATAATGTGCTTTATTTCACCTGGCATTTTAGGTGTATGTAAACTTCTGGTTTCAACTGTTTGTACTCACAACTATACAAAGTATTCAACATCAAAATTATATTCAAAGTAAATATGCTCTAAATCCTCCCATTGGTCCACCCCACCCTGCAGCGCACTCCTTGTTGTAGTGAATGCTAGAACATTACTGCACATATCAAGGTCTCACATCGGTCAGTGATCGGTATTTGTTCTGCCTCATTTGATCTGTGATCGGTATTTTCTCTCCTTCATTTCCTTACACAATGAGCCATTTTGTAACAACTCATTATCCTCCATCTGGCACTCAGGAATAAATTATTCCTCTGAAAAATGTCAACTCTTATGATCTCAGCCTCTTCGTTTCTAAGGCGTCTTTAACAGTGATTTCTATTACACGGTTCATTATACTTTCCACATTAAGGACCTTTATTCAACCAGGTCAATAAAGTTCAATATAAGCCTGTATATGTAACCACAACTCTGAATCTGAAGGAAAGGAAACATGCAGTGCTTTCAGCAGGGCAGGAGGGAGGAAATACAACATCAACTTATTTTTTAAAAGTTGGTCTGAAATGCCCTTTACTTAGACGATATGTGTCCATAGCAAGCTTGCTCCAGGGGTCTATGATAAACCCACTCTAGTCCATCAGCCAGGGTTAAGTTACACACTAAAAAGCATATCCCGTTGACTGGAATAGGCGACCATCCTGTGTCCCTGGGGCTGAGAATGTCCTGTGTTTTTGCAGGATTACAGAGACATACCTGGGTATCCGTCTGCGGTGGTGTCTAGGTCAGTGCTGCTGCTGGTGGAGTCCATCGAGTGCACACTGAGGGATGTGATCTGGCACCGGAGCTGTTCTATGTCACTGTCCTTAGAGTCCAGAGCCATCTGCATCTCCAGGCGCACCGCTGACTCCTCTGCAAGGACCTGCAATGAACAGTGGGTAAATACTGAGCACTTACAGTACACGCTTTCATGACCGGGGTGGACTCGGGGTGGACTCGGGGTGGACTCGGGGTGGACTCGGGGTGGACTCGGGGTGGACTCGGGGTGGACTCGGGGTGGACTCGGGGTGGACTCGGGGTGGACTCGGGGTGGACTCGGGGGGAAGTAACGGCGCTAATAACGGCATTACTGCAAAACTATTTTCATTGCGTGATTAACACAAATTAGTATTATGACCCGGGGGCTCAGAGACAGCTCCACAGACACTCACAAAGACTGTCCTACAAACACTCAATGATTTGTCTATTCAACTAAAAAAAGTCTCCCTAGTTTTAGTTTTGAAGCCTAGATGTTGGAAACCCAACATATAAAGAAGAAAAATGTTAGAATGGCCTGGTAAAAGTCCAGACATACACAACTGTTCAAAAGTTTGGGGTCACCCAAGTGTTTTCTATGAAAAGTCACACTTATTCACCACCCTACGTTGTGAAATGAATAAAAAATAGAGTCAAGACATTGACAAGGTTAGAAATAATGATTTGTATTTTAAATAAGATTTGTTTTACATCCAACTTTGCGTCAAAGAATCCTCCATTTGTAGCAATTACAACATTGCACCAAAAACCAGACATTTGCAGCTAGAATAGTCATTTACCACATAAGCAATGTATAGTGTGTATTTCTTTACAGTTAAGACTAGTTTAAAGTTAAAGTTCCTTCAAAAATAAGGACATTTCAATGTGACCCCAAACTTTTGAACGGTAGTGTAAATCTGTGAAAAGGCCTGAAAACAGTTTCACAAACACACATGGTACTGAATGTTAACCGTTGTCAGAGTGCACAGTGTGGTACCGACCCCCTGCATGTCGTTCAGCTCTCGCTGGTACTTGATGATGGTGCTGTTGAGTTTCTCTTTCTCAGCGCGGAGCTCCAGCTGTAGTTTGCGGTTCTCCTTCTCTCTGCGGTGAACAGTGGTGTCTGAGCCACGCTGGCCCCGGCTCACCGTCTCTCTGCGGTTCATCACTTCTGCCAGTTTATTCACCGCCTGGAAACACACACATACGGACACACACACACACACACACACACACACACACACACACACACACACACACACACACACACACACACACACACACACACACACACACACACACACACACACACACACACACACACACACACACCCACACACACACACCCACACACACACACACACACACACACACACACACACAAACAAACATACTTCAGAACATTTCTAAAGACAAGCAATTTGTCATTTGGAAGGAGAAACACAACAAGGCAATGAGGCAAAATATAAATGCTTATATATACTTTTTATTCCTAACCACTAAAATTGTGATATAATTTCAATTTTATTGCAATTAATCTTGCAGCTCTAATTAGGGAAGTTAAGAACAACACAGGTTCCGGCCCTCAGCAAAGGGTCCAGGGTCCAGGGACCCGTACTCCAGAGAACTCCCCCAAAGGAGCCTTGTTCGGTGAACTCCCATGATCCTCGTGTACTCAGTGAAGATATAGATATACTGTAGATCTGGTCCACACTTCCGGGGCTACGACAAAAACCACACTGTTCTTCCCGAATACACTATATTATGCAGACCCTCGCATGGCAGTAAGCTGCAAGATGGTAAGCAATATTTATTCATTTAGCACATTTCACAGACCATGGTCACACAAAGTGCTTTACAGTAATGTGTCAGTAAATTCCATCCAGTCCAAACGCAGTGTTGACAGAAGCGTGTGCAGCTGTGTGATGTCAAACACACAGCTGCATCAAAGCTCCTGACCATTCACTCCCTCAATACATTTATACTGTACATGCTTTCAGCGGTAAAGGAAACTGGAGCATGCAAAGGAAACCTAAGCAGACCCGGGGAACATTCAAACTCCACACAGAAAGGCTCCGTCAAAAGTCAAACCCAGGACCTTGTTGCTCTGAAGCAGAGGCACCACCGACTGGGCATCTATATTACAGATAATAAGATCTCCAAGTCAAATGTGGAGTTTGTCTGCCACTGTGTGTGGGATGCTCTAAAATAAGTAGCATGAGTCAGCCTGTTCAGACTTAGCATTCATCGTTCATTTACTGTTCCAAAGTGCACTTTGTCTCCATTGAGACAAGATAAAAGAAGTTAGTGTCCACCAGAGGGGAAATGTCAGTGTTGAAGCCACATTACAGAACAGTGTTATGAATTCATTCAGATTTTCGATGGATACAGTGTGTGATTCATGGTCGAATAATGACCATGCTGTCTTCATGCACATGTTGCTGGAGGAACACAGAACCATGTTGATCTAGAGACATGTTGGAGGGGAAGGGATCCTACCTGGATCTTCAGTGTCCTCTCGTTTTGCAGCTGTTTCTCATACGAGACTTTGAGCTCGCTGTGCAACTTCTCCGCCTCCTTCATCTTTTGCAGTTCTAAAAAAACGTGATAAAAAGGGCATTTAAAAATCAAGAAACCCACAAAGAACTTGCATTGGACAGGATTTTGAGACAATTCAGGATGCAAGTTTGTTGATGAGGTCAGTGTGAAGCAGCACCTCCAAATCAGAGGCCATGGTTTAGGAATGATGCCGTGAGCTCTGCTGCTTCTCTACTTCAGAAGGGGCCAGTCTCATTCAGACGCCTCCATAGGGAGGTGATTTGTGGCCTCAGGGTTCCCCCTGATGAGTTTGAGTAGGTGAGTATAGAGAGGGAAGCCCGCAGAAGGAATTTGAGAGCTTTGAGAACAGTCCACAAAAATGTTTGACCATCGCAGCTGAAGTGTCCTGTCTGACCATCACAGCTGAAATTGTCTGTTGTTACTCACTCGTATGCAGCTCTTTCAGCTGGTCGTTCAGCTCCTCTTTCTCTCCTGCCAGGTTTGCCACGTCCTCGGTCAGTCTGCGGTTTGACTCCTCCAACTGCACAGACACCAACACAACATCAGATTTCCGTCACATGTCCGTCACATGTCCCTCACATGTCCCTCACATGTCCCTCACATGTCCGTCACATGTCCGTCACATGTCCGTCACATGTCCGTCACATGTCCGTCACATGTCCGTCACATGTCCGTCACATGTCCGTCACATGTCCGTCACATGTCCGTCACATGTCCCTCACATGTCCGTCACATGTCCGTCACATGTCCCTCACATGTCCCTCACATGTCCGTCACATGTCCGTCACATGTCACATGTCCATGGACATGGACAGGTGTGAACACACACGCACACATGTGTTCATATCGTAGATACAGTATATCACATGTCCATCTTGTGTCCTACTAGCTCTAATATAAATAATTCTATAAGCACAATGCAGATGTGATGTTTCTGCTTCTTCCATTCCTGTGGCAACAGTGAAATGTCACGATGGCGGGGGACTGCTGTATCTGCGTCATTCTGACATTTCTTATTCTTTCAGTAAATCCTTTAATATTCTTCTTCAAATACGATTGTTCTTCAATCCTGCTTCTGCGTTTACATTGAACCATGGTGCTGGGTCTGTCTGATGATTGAAAGTATTGCAATGAGTTTGAAAACAAAGTGTTTACAGAGAGGGAGTGGGGGCAGGTGTTTGTGTGGTAACATTTTAGCATCAGAGGCTCCCGTCCACAGCTGCACTCACAGCACTGATGGTGTGCTCCTTGTCGCTCAGCTCCTGCTTATATCGGGCCATCATGTCTTTGATCTCCAGCTCCTTCATGATCTTCTCCTTCTCCAGGTCGGAGTACTGCTCCTCTGCGATGGAGCGAGCCAGCTGCTCAGAGTCAGCTTTAGTCAGACTGGCCTCCAACTGCGACGCCAGAGACTCCCTGTGCACAGGAGACATTAGAACATTAGAAATGAATCTCTGCTTGAATGTTTAACTGTGTTTGCACTTCACGCTGGAAGGCACTGGCATCTTTCTCTGACCAATAAATGTTGGGCATTCTATGAAGTTTGAGAACCACAGAAGAGTCTTATTTTCACCCTGTGGTTCACATGGAGATCTTTTGGCTTCTTTCAGACCATTGTGCAGAATGGTTTCCTCTGTCACAAAACATGACCAATATTTAAGGAGGAATGAGTTTGTGAATGCGACTTCGGGAAATTAGCCCAAGGAACAATCTGGTTACACACACACTTCCCCACTCAAAGACACTGATAATTACATACATTGTAGTTGGTCAAATGTGTGTTATTTATATATATATAAGTTTCTTTGGGTAAGAATCCAAAGGACAATGGAGGACAGAGGCAGTCCAAATGTGTTTGCTCCAGAATGGCTGGGCCTCAGTGAGAATCAGGACCTCAGTCACACAAGAGGAGCTCAGAGAGGAGAGGAGGCCTCTGTTTCAGAGACCAAAGGTGAGACCCATGACTCTCAGCTGGTCTGGGAACACCTGCCAGATGGCTGTCCAAATATAGTTTAAAAACATCTCCAGATGTAAGGTCTGTTTGAATCTGTGCTAAAAGATATTCATATGGAGCCTGTCTTGGGTTTTGGGGAAACACAAGAAAAAACCCTTCAGACAGAACATTGAGAGGTAATGCGTACAACAGTTTCCTTCCACCAGAGGTAGAACGTCAGCGCCCTCTGCAGTCCATCTTCTTCACGACAGAAAAATAATAACTATGTAATTAATTCATTCTGATAAACTGTTTAGGACGACTTGAATTTGGAATATTGGAATATGTTTTATAAACGAGCCATCAGTTCAGACAGTGTTTGGACCCCAGCTCACCGCTCGTCCTGGTACTGTGTGGTCCTCCGCTGCAACTCCTCAAACAGACGGTTCCTCTCCTCCCGCTCCTCCTTCAGTTCACGAATCTGAGTCTTGTACAGAGTCTGCAGAAGAACAGGACATAGTCTTTGAACAAAGCCCCACAGTCTGCTGCACCACAATGGTGCATTACAGTAAAGTTGGCCTTGAAGGAGACGTAGAATAAAACATTGTCTTTACATTTCCAGCTTCAAAGCTCGGAAAGTGTCTGTCACCTCCCGTATAGTCCCTCCCATTTCTCTGGATTTTTGCATAAACATTTTCACAATAAAAAACTTTTTTTTTAGTAGAATCAGATCAGTTCAGCAGTCAATGGATCAGTTTCTATTTTAATCCATTTTATTAATAGTAAGTAAGTAAGTAATGTTTATTTATATAGCGCATTTTACAGACCAAGGTCACCCAAAGCACTTTACAATGTTCAGATATTGTTCCAATCATTCAACACACGGTGATGACAGAAGCGAGTCGCCGAACACACTGGACCATCAGCTCCAACACCATGCATTCACTCACTCATTTACATTCATACCTATTATATATATTATATTATACCCATATACATTCATAACTATTCATACCTACAGTATATACCCACATCTAGTTATATTAGTAATTAGTAATTTGCAGTGTGGTGCTGTAAGCATAGGTGTGTACCCATGATGAGGTTTGTGGACTTACAGTGAAGTAGGTCTCTGCCTCCAGCTGGTCCTTGAGCTCCTTCAGCAGCCCATCCGCCTCCTGCTTCTCCCTGCCACCAAACAAACACCAACACAGTCTACTTCATTTGTGTTCATTCAGGTCTCTAACTTTTACTTTTAGAACTTCCACGTTTGTAAATAAAAATCAGGATCAGTCTGACAGTAAAAAGTCAGTCTCTCCACGACCTTGCTCCAACGCACATCTGCGACATGTAAGTGAGGAGCACAGGGACTGGCCTCCTGCTGCTGCCCAGAGTCAAGACTAAACACGGGGAGGCAGTATTTTCAGACATGCAGGTAACATTTGGAGCAGTCTTTCTGAAAATGTGAGGCAGGCTTCTACTCTGACTGACTGACTGTGGCCATCTTGAATTGTGTGTGTGTTTATGAATCCCTTTAGCTGAAAGGTGTTCCATAAGTTAGTTACCCCAAGTCCAGCTCTGAGCATACAGAGTGCACCATTCCACGTGATTCAGCAACAGTCGGGTCATTAGACTCTCGTCCCTGGTGCTTTTCTCACCATCTCACGATCTGACGAAGGCTAAGGCCGAAACGTAATAAATACTAGATCTTTTGGACATCTATCCGAGTGTGCTGTGTATTTTCCAATATATATGCTTTTCTCACCATTAACACGGAACAATAATAAACTGTGTGTCAGAGCACGCCTGATTTTTGTCACAAGAAAGGCTGCCTCCTCACACACAGAAAACACCTGCTACCATGCTATCGGACTCCGTCTAATCAGTCAAAATAGGTTCCAGGCAGCTTCTTTGCAGTGCAACAAACGTTTGCAGACAGAGGGCCAAACCTAAATGAAAAGATTTCCGGTTATCATCATTACCCACAAGCATTGATAGTAAAAGTTCGTTAAGGGAGGTCATAGTTTAGGTTATATTGCATTTTAAAGTTAATTTTCCTCAAGAAAACGGCTGCATTATTTATTTCATTCTAAATTCAAAGCGTCATGAGTAAATATTATGAGTCTATCCGTCTACAACAGACAATAATCATACAACAAACATAATCAGACTGTGACGGGGTGAGACAGTCAGAAACCCGGACATACTTTGCCAGCGGATGAAATGCACTGCTCATTTGCATAAACATTTGGAATCTTTGTAATGTGTAGCTCATAGTGTATTTGTTGGAAATGTGTCAATGTGTAACTGTAAACTGTAATCATGAACCGAATGGAAAATACGCATGAAGTGGAGATATGGTGTAAAGCAGGATGATTGTTATTATTAATGTAATGTGGGAGGGGCAAGCGGGGTACTTAAGGTGTGCTTGTCTGCCCCATGGCGGTGGTGACTCATTACAGAGAAGGTAATGTGGGCTGCAGGAGCGAGAGAGAAAGCCGAGGGAAAAGAGACTTATTCTAGAAGTTGCGTATATTTTTATTTGTAGATATCCTTCTCGCCTGTAGACTTTTCACTGTGCTCTGTAAATTCGTTTTTGTACATTTCCCACTGTTTTTCTACTGAGAGATTTTAATTCAAAACCTCTTAAAACGCTCTTTCCGACCCAGCCATCTGTATGTGAAAAAGAACCCATCACAGAGACCCTCCTGATCTACTCCATCAAAAGCCCACTTCACTCTTCTAAGCCCTACCGTCGCAGTTCCTGTGTGCTCCTGTCGAGGGCGCTCTTGAGCTCCAGCAGGTGGTTGAGGTCCTGTTTGAGCTGCTTCTCCGAGGAGCTGAGCACGCTGACCTGCTGCTGCTGCATCTTCAGCTCAGCCTGGGACAGAGAGAGGCTGTGGGTCTCCTGCTCCAGACGAGAGGCCAGGGACTTCACCTGCAGGTACACAACAGGTACACAACAAGTACACAACACCATGAGTCACATTCTCCTCAGAAACTTCACAAAACAGATACATCACTAGAAGATTTGCCAACAATGTAAATGTATCATAATTGGTGACTTTGCAACTATTTGATTGGTTGTAGTGGAGAGTTGGGTAGATACTTTATTGATTACCCCTTAGGAGAAATTCCGGTGTCCAAGATAAACACTTTGTCCTTTACCTTATTAAAAGAATTACAGACCTCAGGCTGAGAGGACTACAACAACTCGACCATAACCTCTAACTTCAGAATGGAGCGATGCTGGCCGTGACATCTACATGTTGGACTATTATGTGACCTGATCCAGCCACATGGTCCACAAAGACTGCTGGACTCCATCAACAGCCAAAAAGGACACATTCTGGTTGTATGATACACTCTGCTCTACACAGTTTAAAACTTTACAATTTAATCTAAGACACAGAGTTACAGACTAAGACCATAAACCCTGCTCCATTTGGGTCTTGACCTAACCATCCAGAGATTTCAGCCTAACTTAAGCCTGATTTAACATGTATCTTGTCATCAGCATTTTCTTCATGTTATTTTCTACAATTTGTATATATCACATTGAATCTGTACCGTCTATTTTGCATTCAATTTACAAAACCATGTTTGTCTGAAAGCGATATTTGTGCTTATTTACCTCCAGAAATTATGGATTTTACAAGAATCGATGTGCACAAGAATTTACACCTTCAGCTTGAAATGATTGACTTCATACCCATACAAAGTGAAATTATGCCATAATCATAGGATTTTGAACTTTAGACCAAAATCCATCAAACCATCTGTGGTGGTCATGAGGGGTCCATTTAGAACTATCGTTTGTGAGATTAGAATTACTTATCATTAAATTATCAACGACACTATTCACCCTAGTGAATCTTCTATTATGGCCCCACAACTGGGGCTTTATTTCTCAAAGTTTTCAGATCCAAATTGTCCTAAACTCTCTGTACTTTAGTTGGACGCATTACTATAATCCCTTGCTTTAAATAGAGAGAGAGCTCACCTCTTCAGATAGTTTGTCTTTCTGTGCTCCCAGCTCCTCCAGTCTGAGTGTGGCCTGTTTGAAGTCACAGTCCAACATGGAGTGGTCCTTCTCCTTCTGCAACAGCCGTGTCTCCAGCTGAGCCTTGACAGCTCGCTCCTCTTGAAGAGTCCGCTCCAGCTCTGTGGTGAACAACACAGCCTCATCATGAACGTTCACGCCCCAGACCCAGGTCCAGCTGCTGTAGACTCTCCTGGGTCCTATTTAAGGCCAATCATACTTCATTAGACAACAAACTTTGGGCCAAGAAAGAAGATCTATTGTTTTTACAGCTATTGTTTACATTTTACCAAGAGTTATTCTTCGGCAGAGCCTTGTGGCAACTGCGCTCTGATTGGATAGTTTTCTTATCCAAGTGGACTGGCTGCAGTTGCACTGTAAATATTGTGCTGTCCTCGACATAGTGGAAACTTGGAAGGTGTTGTTTCACTAACAAGTTGGCTCAACACAATGTTCTTTCTCTGGGAAAAACAGCAGTTTATCACAGGATCAAGTCAGGGTTTACTTGATCCTAGCCTAGCGAGACGCCGAGGCAGGGTTTGCGATCGCTGTCATGAGTCCTGAGCTAAATGTTGTCATTTGACCTGAATATGGAGTTTGTTTCTTCAGCCTTATACCATACAGACACAAGCATGTGTCTTCACTAACCCTAACCCTAGTTAGTCCGAGTCTTCTCACAGTAAAAAATATTTTCATAATTTGACAAAATCTTGCAAATCTTTCCATTGATTTATTACGTGAGCTGTAGAAAGCACAAAGTGAATGCGGGCCGGTCTCACCCCTCTGTGCCTGGCTGGTGGCCTCCTGCAGACTCGTGTCGTCCAGTTTGGCTTTGGTGGCTCGGTGATCTGCTTCCTCCAGCTCCAGGCTCTGGGTGAGCTGCTTCAGCTGAAAGGTCAGCTCAATCTCCTGGTTACTCTTCTCCTGTGTGGGACGGGCCCAAGTGGAGTCAGTTAGGACAGAAACCACACAGCTCTTCATGTTTTCTCCTTATTACTCTTAGTGATGGGCAAGATTATCCAAAAGTGCAGATAATTAATAATTATCACTATAGTCCTGAATGGGAAAGGTGACTTCATGTGTTCATGCAGCCTAAAATAGGACTGCCTTTTATTAGTGCCTTTTAACATGTTGCCGTCTCTAATGCACAGTGTTGAGCTGGTGAAGTGACGTGTGAGGAGTCAGGAGAGAGGAGAGGAGGAGGAGGAGAGAGGAGTGAGGAGAGGGGAGAAGGAAGAGAGAGGGGAGAAAGGAGAGAGGAGAAGGAAGAGAGGAGAGGGGAGAAAGGAGAGAGGAGAGAGGAGAAGGAAGAGAGGAGAGGGGAGAAAGGAGTGAGGAGAGAGGAGAGAGCAGAGAGGAGAGGGGAGAGAGGAGACAGGAGACGGACCTTCTCCAGATGGTTGAGTTTCTCCTGCAGCTGCTTTTTCTCGCTCCAGGCTGTGGAGACGCAGACCTTCACCTCCTTCAGCTCCTCCTCCAGCCCTGAACACCGACCTGCACAACACAAACAGTTCAAACACACAACACAACTTTGTTCTTCATGAAAAACGCACACCTGTTCCTGTTTTCAATCTTCAAAAGGCCACTTTTCTAGAACAATCCCTAAATGGACACTGGATTTTGGTCTTGAGTTCAGAATGTCACATAAAGTTTTAGTGAGCAAAGAATTAAATGTGCAATAACAATAAAATCATCTATTGTGAATAATCATGAGAAAATGTCATTTCAAGAAGAAAGAAGGGTAAAAGTTTGATAACATACATTAAATTTAGAGACAATGAAGAAAGTAAGAAAGAGGAAAGAAAAAGAGAAAAAAATATAATAATAAAAAGAATAAAACGAGGGGTTTAGTGGTTAAAGCAGTGTGAGGTCAGAAAGAGCTGGTTTGAAAAGATGGTTCCGGTTCTGCGGTGTCATTGTACGGAGGCGTTGAATATTCTATTGAAATTATCAATCAATCAATCAATCAAAGTTTATTTGTAGAGCGCCTTTCATACACAGGGCAACACAAAGCGCTTCACAGTCCACATCACAAATCATCACATAAAACAAACACCAGAATCACAATTAAAACATTAAAATCACACAAAAGATTAAAACACAATTAAAACATTAAAATCACACAAAAGAATAAAACCATTAAAACTTTCAAAATTACACAAGAAATTTAAAAAAATAAATAAATGACAGCAGTGCATTAAAAATGGAGATAAAATCCTTCAGTTATATGCACAGGCAAACAGAACAGTCTTTAACCTGGATTTGAACATTGACAGAGTAGACGCCTCCCTCACATTTTCAGGGAGATTGTTCCAGATCTTAGCTGCATGGATCTGAAACGCAGCCTCCCCATGTTTGGTTCTCACTCTGGGCACCAGCAGGAGGCCAGTCCCTGTGCTCCTCAGAGTCCGGGCCGGTTCATATGACACCAACATGTCACTAATGTATTCTGGTGCAAGGCCATGGAGAGACTTGTACACAAGCAGAGCCGTTTTAAAATCTATTCTTTGAGCCACAGGAAGCCAGTGCAGAGACCTGAGGACCGGACTAATATGGTCATACTTCCTGGTTCCTGTCAGGACTCTAGCTGCTGCTAGAGTCCTAAAACACTGAAATTAAGTGTTTTAGGAGGTTTTTTCAGTGTTTGATACGGATGTTTCAAGTTTTCCATGTGAGAATAGTTTTCTTGGCAATGGTTAGAGCTGTGAGTTTATTGTTTGGTTCGAGGCGACAGTGGCTCAGTTGGAAGAGCATTGGCCTTTGAGCCTTTTTTGCTTTGGCAACATTTTCCATAATGTTTGGAGAGTCACAGAGAATACCAGGTTTAAAACGTTAATCCGTCAGTCTCTCGTTATGAATTTTAAATGAAATACATACACTGTTTGAGCGTGTTACTCCCTTTAAAGTTACGTTTGTATCATGCTCATGCCATGTGTGGAATGTGTGTCATGTGTTTAGATATTTTCAGCATGAGTACAGTCCTGTATGAATGAATGAAGTTTGTTTATTTAAGGGACAGTGTAGTTACATTAAAAAGACGACTACACCAGATCTAGCATCATGTTATTTTCCATCCGTAGTCCCCGCCACGGCGCCACCTTCAGGCACCAATGTGACAAAGGCCCGTCTGAGTCGCACTTTTCCACCCCGCCCCGAGGCCCACTCCTCAGTCCCCCTATGAGCTGCTGTTTCCTCCAGGGCTGCTCCAAACACCGGCTTCAGCTCTACCATGATGTCACCGCGTCAACATTTTACACAAACATGTTTACACCGTGAGCACCGTTCCCTTCACTCAGGCCCAAGAGCAGTTTTAAGATACAGAGATCCAATTTTATTTGACTGAAATTATTATTATTGAAAGTTATTTGTGTTGGCTTCGAATAAAAGGCCGTGCACATACAGTTTCTTATTAAAAAGAGGCAGGACTAAACTGCAAGTATTTAGAGAGATGACTGCACCAAACATGTAAAGTGTGCTCAAGTTTAACTCTGAGGTACCAAGATTTTATATTCATGAATAATACATGTTTTTTGTCGCAACAGACGAGCCTTGTAAAGGTACAAAGCGAACAAATCAGATCACAATATATTATTAGAAAACATGTTATCATTTGCATACTTGTAAGAAAGAGCCTTGTGAGTCACCATTTTACTCTTTTTCATGGTTTTGGTCTGAAAACTACTTTGTTCATTAGTTCTAGTTTGTTCACTGCAGTCTTGTATTTCCATTAGTGATAAAAATGCCTCCCTTGGTTGATAGCCAGTGTATGAGACATCAGTGGAGTCGGTGGAGAAGTTCTAGCGGTGGGCTCGAACCAGTGGGGGAGGGTCCCGGCTCAAAAGTAGCCATAATGACGTGCGCTGACATGCTGCAATACCACCCCAGGCCGATGGGGGTGGACCCAGAAGAAGAATTAGCCAATGCTAACATATAGCATTGGCAGACCTCTCAAAAAAGTCTTTACAGGATGGACCAAAAGTTGGCTCTTGGCCCAAAGCTCCGTTCCACATGTGTGTCAATGCTGAGGGGGGTGGATTTTTTTGGTCCACTCTAGTTTACTTGCTGTGAATTTTTGAAGTCACTCGTTCAAATGAATGGAGCTGCGCCGGCTGACGCATGCGCAGATGCGTTTTTTCACTATTTTCTTGTGGGCGGGACCACTCGTGGCCATTTTGGATTGCTCCAGTAGAGCACATTTTTTGGCCCATTAGTTAGAACGGCGGAGATAGGCGTGACTCTGTCCGTTAATATATACAGTCTATGGCTCAAACGCCAATGCTCTACCAACTGAGCCACTGTCATACAGAGCTAGCCGCCTCGTTAGAATTTCATGGTAACAGTAGTTATGGAAGCAGTCTTTAGTGTTGCTCGCAGATAGAGATTTGTCGCGGATGTAATCTCTGTGTCAAAACACAGAGATTACATAATAGCATAGAAGCATTCCTCATTTTACTTTGGACCAGAGCAGAGAAAATAGTCCGAACCAAGCGGCTACACCACCTCTGCTGCTGTGACCTAAAGTGCCGTTGCTTATTACTACTATTGTTCGCTACTTTTAGAATTATCAATTTATTTGTTTTTTTTGTATTGATGGATGTGTTTTTGAATTTCTCCTACGGGGATCAATAATGTCTCTATGTATCTATATGTCCATCTATCAAAAAATCTTTAAACGTCCTGAATCACTGTCCTTAGACCCTCCTGCAACGCAGAGGAACCCAAACCCTAACTCAGTGGAGAAAAAGTGAGTAATGAGTTTGATACGCTGCACCCTGAGAGCACCCAGAGAGCACCCAGAGAGCACCCAGAGAGCACCCAGAGAGCACCCAGAGACCACCCAGAGACCACCCAGAGACCACCCAGAGACCACCCAGAGACCACCCTGGCTGAGCCTCTGACTGACCTTGCAGCTGCTGAATGGTATGGCTCATGTGACTCTTCTCGCTCCTTTCCATCTGCAGCTCTGTGTGGGTCTGCAGCAGCTCTGAGTCTAGGCCTTGTACCCGGTCCTGGAGCTCCTTGCCCATTTTATTTATGAATCATTATCTAATACAATATTGAGAAATAGATTTGAAATTTTCGGAGGCAAACATCAAAGCAACGTTTTTAGTTGTAAGTAAGTTTTTCATTAGTGCATTTCACAGACCAGGTCGGAGAAAGGGGTACATTTGGCCTCTGAGCCTGAACTTTGGGTGGGTTCAATCTCGCAAGAGCTTCTCCATCGACTCCCACTATGGCTGCTGTCATTGTCTTGCCATGCCATTGTTTGTTTTTTGGGCAAGACATTTTACCCACTTTGCCTAAAGCCCCTGCTGAAAGAGCATCCACTGACAGAGCAGCCATCCTCTGTGGACTCCCTCCTGCGGGAGGTTCAGTGAAGGGCTGGTGCTCCCCCCGAACCCACAAATGGGATACGGGGGGAAGAAAAGGGACACAGTCTCTCCCACATGAACCCAAGCCAAACCCACACAGACAGCCCCACCGCAAGGCAGTCTTCCAATATAAAATAAATAAGATCTTTGGAATTAGCTTAGAGTTGTCTTTTTAATGGTGATGAGGTTTTACTAAAATCAAGCCGCGCAGCCAACAACAGGACAAAAGTTTTGGAATTATGCAGCAGTGGTGACACCACTTTGGAATATGTGGTACGTCCTCTCCCCTTCATGGTTAAAGAACGCAATCATTTTGCTGTTTTAGTATTTAGTCAATATATGAGTAAATAATATGGGGAAACCAGTTCTGAAAGGATAAAATGCTTTCTCCTGTAACCGTCGCAACCGCGAAAATGTAGGGACAATCAAATCATACAGTTGCAGGACCAGTGGTGAGCTTTTGCAGTTGCAGGAGCAAAGTTACAGTGGTATGCAAAAGTTATTTCTGCACAAAGGAGGATGCACAAAATATTGATCTAATTTTTTCTTCTTGTGAGGAGCAAAATTTATGCACATGCCTAATTTGTTTTAAAAAAAAACTTTTCACTCTCAAATAACACTGTTTGGTCTCTGCACGTCCAGACCGGAGACAGAGAGGATGTATGGTCAAAACCCAAGCGGATCATGTGAAAAGCCACTGAGGAAAGGCCTAACTTTTGAATAATGGCTTAATGAACCATTTAGCATTTTACTGTGGACCTAGAGCAGAAAAATGGTCCGAACCCAGAGGCTACGCCACTTGTGACCTGTCCTACCTCCCCACCCGCGGTTACTCCACCTCTGCTGCTGTGACCCGACTGACCTCCCAGCGCTAACTTCACCTCGTGAATTGTATCTATCTATATATTTATTTTAACAATAAAGCCAATTTTTTATAGCAAAATCTTAAAAACTGGTAGTATACTTTTGCATACCATACATGTTTGTGGCAGTAGTTCCTGATATTTGACTATATCCTCACGAAGACAAAACGCTTATAATTTCAGAAACTTTTTCTGTAAAACACGGAGTTAGCTCAGTATAATGTCGTCCAATGAATGTTAGCAATACCCTGAAAACGTTGTGAAACTAGGCCAGACCTGTTGGGTATTAATTAATAGTGCCATATTACGCTTTTTGTGCATAGGATGGACTGTGAAAAATTAAGAAAAGCTAAATATGGCACCTTTAAAGTGTTAGACTGAAGAAGCGTGTCGTAAACCAGGAATAAATGATTAAGCTGAAGAATAAACCACTTAATTATCATGGGCTTTTTAAGAAAGTTTTCATAATGGGTTTTCTTTTGTTAAACAGATTAACAAAAGATATATTTATATTATTTAGCTGAGTGATAGTGTTCAGTATTTTTGTAAGATAAACCACCTTACGCACAATTTTTTTTTCCATGTCCTGGGGCTTTTAACATAACTAAAATAGTGAGCTTTCTTTTTCATGCATACTCCTGAGGTGCAATAGTGAAAGAAATATAGTCTTCAATTATATGACAAGTTTTTTTTAAATTAGGTTTTCAAATAAAAGCCTGATTTGGCAATTATGCCATTGTATGTATTATGCACAAATTATTGATGCTTTTATTCACTATAGCACATACACAAGGAGATTACTAAATGCTAGTCCCACCTGAAAGTGGGATAATGAAAATAGGCAGTGCCCAACCACAAATGTTAGATGACAGCAGATGATTATATAGCACAATTTATTTAATGGAGAAAGCCCAGGGAAGATGCCTGTGGGTGTGTGGTTCACAGTGTAAAATAGGCACATGATCTGAATCTGGGAGAAGACCGTTGTCATTCATTTCATTCAGCTTTGGCACGCAAACCGCTCGTTTAACCTTGATGTGATCTTTAGGTTCCATTATTGAATGGATGTAATATGCATTTGGAAGGATCCTGTGTTGGATGCTATATTGTTAATTTATTTGAGTCTAAACAAATGTAATGTTGTGCTGCCTTTTAGCGAGAGGGCCACTTTAGTTCACAAACATTATTCACAGGGTTGGATTATCAAACTCTTTGGACTTGATTTCAACTTTAAAATGAGGTATGATATGTGCATATTGATTCACATTTGACAGAGTTGAATGAGATAATCTATTTTTTTCTCTATAGCTATACAGACGTTTGGGCCATAATTGCAAATAAATGTAGATGTAATGCATGGATCTATTATACTATTGCGATGACATATTACAAGATTGAGCTCCACTCCTGTATTACGTGGCACCCGCTGTACTGCATTCTAAATTCTCATGGGCCACATCAATACATTTATCATAGACAGTAACACCTACAAAAAACTCTGTTTTCTCAGCTGAAAAGAACCCTACGGCTTTCACAAAGAAGTTTGTGTGTATTTTAATCTTCTTTATAATCCTAAACTCTTTTTTTTTTTCTTTTAAAATCCATTGATTTCAAAAGAATTTCAATTTCAGATCCAAACTTATCTTGCTCTAATTAGAGTGCACTCATTTTTCAGAATAATGTTCCTCTTGTTGGAATCATGGAGGACCAGAACTAGCCCAAGCTAACATGCGGCAAGAGACCCAGGGCTTGTTCAAACTACATTCAACAAAAATATAAACGCAACACTTTTATTTTTGCTCCCATTTTCCATGAGATGGACTTAAAGATCTAAAAATTCATTCCATAGACACAATTTCTCTCAAACATTGTTCACAAATCTGTCAAGATGTGTGATAGTGAGCACTTCTGCTTTGCTGAGATAAAACATCCCACCTCCCATGATTAGTGCACACGTGTGCCTCATGGCGCGTTCAGACCAGATCATGCGTTGCGTCGGGTTTCAATGCAAAGTCTATGGTGATGCGCGTTGCAGCGTCAAAACTCACCAACCACTCGGCACGCACTTATACGGACCGCTGAGTAGAGCCGCACGGACTTGTCGGGAAAGTGAAAGGGGAGGAGCAGGAGCGGAAAAAGGACGCCCACAGGAGATAAACTTTGCTCAACTTTTCCTCGGGACGTTCGTGCAGCGACCAATCACGGGTCGCTGGTCACGGGGACATTGGTGGTCTGAGCAAGCAGACTGAACATACTGTAAACAGCCAAAACAGGAGCTATACCAGGACTAAACCAGGGTTGACAATGGGGGACTGTGTGCTTGTGAATATATGCGTTGTCATGCTCCCGTGACTTTATGCAACTGCTTCGAGTGTGTTCGCCGATGCGGAAATACCGTTTAATAATACAAAAAAACGTATGGCGCACCTCCGTGAACACATACTACTGTTGTATAAAGCCCGTGGAAGGTCTGTGAGCAAAGACACGCTGCAAAGCTGCATATTGCATTATTATTATTATTTTTATTTTTTGAAAGATGCGCTGGGTAACGGCTGCAAGTCCTTAGTAGCTCTGATTAACAGTTGTTGTTTTGTGCTTTACAATTTTTATTTTTATTGCTTTTTCTGCCTGAGATGTTGCTTCAGTACAGTGTGCAAAGTTTTGCACTGGTCCAGACCGGAGCAGAGAGGATTCATGGTCCAAACCATGTGGATCAGGTGAAAATCCACTGGAGGAATGCTAACTTTTTGAAAAATGCTAATGAAGCATTTAGCATTTTACTTTGGACTAGAGCAGAGAAAATGGTCCAAACCAAGCGGCTACTCCATCTTTTGACCTGTCCTGCTCTACCCAGAGGCTACTCCACCTCTGCTGCTGTGACCCGTCCTGCTCCACTCAGAGACTACTCCATCTATGCTGCTTTGACCCGTCCTGCTCCACCCAGAGGCTGCTCCATCTCTGCTGCTGTGACCTGAAGGGCTGTGGCTGATTATTACTATTGTTATTTTTATTTTTATTTTTTTATTTTTTAGAATGATCAATTTTTTTTTTTTTTTTTGCTACTACTGGACACCTGAATTTCTCCTTCGGGGGATCAATAAAGTATCTATCTATCTATCTATCTATCTATCTATTGGAGAAGATCTGTACACAAGAAGCCGCTAGCATAGCTCTGTTAGAATTAGAGCAGGCCGCGGCTACTTCTGGTACTTCCGGTGCGCGTCAGGACGTTCTAGTGTGAAGACCCCTGCGTCTGAAAACTAGAGAATGCGCGTCTGGTGAGCGGGGCTTCAGCGTTTCAGCGTTGCCGGTCTGAAAGCACCATAAAATTGTGATTTGCACCAATCTGTGACGTCAAAAGCCCACCTCCAAGTGATTGACTGCGGGGAGAAACTGAACCAACGAATCAGCGCCATCTATGGTCAGTCCATGCAGCTTCTCTCTCCAGCGTGTCGTCCATAGACAGTAAATACGCGTCTGTGCTTTTTTGTGTTAGCCTCATGTCAACTTGGAGAAAATGTGTTGTTGGTGTAAATATGAGACGAGTATTTGGCCCGAAGACGGAGAATGAGGTGAATGGGGATTGTCTTTGTTCACAGGGATCTCTGTTGTCTCTGTTTTTGTTCCGGCCCTGGGGACGTGTCTTATGACGTCAACTTTCCTCGCCTCCAGAACTCCTTTCATGAAATCATAGTTTTAACCACATACACGTTACTTAGACATAGACACACAACACACCTTGTTCACAGACAATGGTACACACGTTTTCTGATTTAAGATGTTAGCAAAACAACATATTCATCCGTGGTTTCAGTTGTCCGTCTCAGGTGTATTGGCGTCCCGTGTCCACTGGGGGGGGTGGTGGAACGCCGTTGCCGGATCGCCGGCCCATGGGTGATGTCTATGGCTTTGTTTGAGGCGATGCAGACCCACTGGCCCCCTTTGAACTCGCCGGGGGTGGGAGCCAGAGGTGTGCTCTGGGGACGATCACTGTCTTTGAGATGACTGCTGTATCTATGTGAGCCATTGTGGTGCTCTATCCGACCTCCATCGCCTTAGATGTTCCGAGCCGTGTGTTTTTGTTATCTCACACACAACCCCGCAGCTTGGCCGGCTTGCCTGGGTCATCGCGGGGGCAGTGTATTTTATTACCTTACACGATATTCACATCTTCCAGTAGATTTCTGGATGATACTTCAGTAGACCATGCAGTTGGTTCTGAGGGGGGTTTACAATTCTTTTTTTTCAGGTAAAATCATGACTGTGTCCTCTGCATGCAACCCATTTTATGAGACGGATACTTTGAAAGATGAATGTGTGCTCCCACATCTCCAAACACAAACATAAAATAATTTTCTTTTTAATAATTATTAATTAAATTAATTCTCTGCTACAGTTTGTACAGAACAGACAAAGCCGGAGGTTGGCAGTTTCCTACCGGACCTCTCTGCAATTCCCTCAACAAAATGTATAGGAAATCACAGCAGGGTTCCTACTCAAAGAGACCCCACTCCAACATGCTGTAGAACTCTGTGTGTGGCTGCCATGATTCACAGGAATGACTTCCCTGGATCAATGTGTTTGGCCTGGTCCAGCACCATGCTGGGTGTCTAGAGGACTCAGACAAATGGCAGGATTATAAGACACGGCGCAGTGAGTGACAGATCGGTCTTTCTCTTTCTCCACACGGGAGATTCCTGATTTATTTTCAGCATGTGTTGTAAGCATGCATTCTTTTTATCACCTGACTATTTGAATACAGGTGTACGGTATGCAGTGCTGGAAAAAAAAAAGGTGATACAAACCACTGTTTGCTTGTTTTTGTGACAGTGCCACACATATACACTGATTATATGGTTTATTACTATAAATGGTATGAAGCATTACTTATAGACTGTAGTCCTCAGGCCTTCAAACAGCCTTTAAATTGATAGCTTGAGTTTTAAACACTGATATGTTGGATTAAGGAATTGTGCACATACTGTAACTTAATGACACTGCATATTCCACTAAATATTTAACTATGTAGTGGAATCCATATAAAAACTGTTTAATTTTTTATCACTTACTGATGTTTTTTTGGCCTCTGTCACATCTATGGATCAACATTTCAGACCTAAAAGTCTACCAATTAGCTTTTAACCCAAAGCATCAAATAGTAACTCATGAGACACTTTCTTACAAGTATGCAACAATATCTATGTTTTCTATTCAAAGAAAGGCAGCTTGTTGTGGTCTGATGTATTTACAACAATTAACTTTTACAAGACTTTTGTATTCTATGTAAACACTGTACCAAGAGTATACAAATGCAGTAAAGCATTTGTATACTCTTGGTACAGTGTTTACATAGAATACACAATCTTTCTCCTGACTCTGTTCGACTAGGAGCATCGCTGTAAGAATGTATTAGTTTAGTTTATTGATGGAATGTTTGAGGGGGTCTAAGAATTCTGTTATTTGATTTCTCAAGAGTGGATTCATAGTTTCTGGATGTCCTTAAGATTAAGATTCAGATTCAGTCTACTTTATTTGTCCCAAACTTGACTGTCTCTATGTGTGTTACTCACAACTCAAAACTTTGTCCATGAGCACTTCCCTTCATTGAGCTAGTCTGGTCTACTATTTTCACACGGTACTGTTTTTTTTCCCCATCCATCCATCCATTTTCTTCCGCTTCATGCGTTGCCAGGTCACGGGGGCAGCAGTCTAAGCAGAGACGCCCATACTTCCCTATCCACACACACTTCCTCCAGCTCGTCCGGGGGGACCCCAAGGCGTTCCCAGGCCGGCTGAGAGACATAGTCAACATAGCGACCGCATCACTGCGCACGCTGCACCGATCCGCCTGTCAATCTCTTGCTCCATCCTTCCCTCACTCGTGAACAAGACCCCGAGAAACTTGAACTCCTCCACTTGAGGAAGAAAACCTACCTGGAGAGGGCAAGGCACCTTTTTCCGGTCGAGCACCCTGGCCTGGGATTTGGAGGTGCTGATTCTCATCCCCGCCGTTTCACACACGGCTGCAAAGCGTCAAAATACATGTTGCAAGTTCTGGTTTGTTGGAGCCAACAGCAGAGATTAAATCCTGTGGTCTCAAAACCGAACCCACTCCGACCCCTGGCTGCACCTAGAAATTCTGTCCATAAAGACAGTGAACAGAACCGGTGAAAGGGCAGGGGGCAGCCTTGGCGGAGGCCAACATGCACCGGGAACAGGTTTGACTTACTGCCGGCAATGCGAACGCAGCTCTGGCTCCGGTCGTACAGGGACCGAACGGCCCTCAATAAATGACCCCGGACCCCGTACTCCCGGAGAACCCCGCAAAGGACACCCCGGGGAACACGGTTGAACACCTTCTCCAAATCCACAAAGCTCATGTGGACTGGTTGGGCGAACTCCCATGAATCCTCGAGCATCCAATGGAGAGTATTCCGCGAGTGTTCCGCGGCCGGGACAAAAACCACACTGCTCATCCTGGATCCGAGATTTGACCATCGGTCAAAGTCTCCTTTCCAGTAACTTGTAGTAGACCTTACCAGGGAGGCTGAGGAGTGTGATCCCACAATAATTAAAACACACCCTCCGGTCCCCCTTTTTGTAGAGAGGGACCACCACCCCGGTCTGCCACTCCATTGGTACTGCCCTCGAGCGCCACGCGATGTCAGCCAAGACAGTCCTACAACATCCAGAGACTTTAGATCAGGGGTGCTCCTGTTGGGTCTGATAGAAAACCTGCAGCCACAGCGGCCCTTTCTGGACCGGTTTGGACACCCCTGCTTTAGATAGTCAGGACGGATCTCATCCACTCCCGGAGCTTTGCCACCAAGGAGGCTGCCAACCACCTTGGTGACTTCGGCCAGGGAGATGGAGGTTTCTGCCCCAACATCCTCAGCCTCTGCGTCCGGAATGGAGGACGTGACAGGGGGGATTGAGGAGAACCTCAAAGTATTCCTTCCACCGCTCGACAGTATCCCCAGTCGAGGTCAGCAGCTCTCCACCCGCACTGTACACGGAGTTGGCAAAGAACTGCTTCCCCCTCTTGAGGCACTGGACGGTTTTCCAGAATCTCTTCGAGGCCGACCGATAGTCTGCGGCGCGCTCGGCCTGCCAATACTGGACAGCTGCATCATGAGTCCCACGAACCATCATGGCTCGATAGCACTCGTTCTTCAGCCTGACGGCATCCTTACTTTAAAAATAAATAAATATTCTTTTTCCCAATTGCAATTATACGTTTATATTTAAGGGAATATTTTTAAAGAAAGACTCTTTCATCAGATTGTCTTTATTCCTGCTGTTCTGTAATGTGCACCACTGAAAATTCCCCGTTGTGGGACCAATAAAGGCTCTCTTATCCAATATTCTTTACAAATTCTTTTTAACTCATAAATATGACTCAGAGACTACAGGAACAAATAGACAGAGTATCTTTTAAGATACCACATTCACTCCACTGTATATTTTTAGAACAATGTTCAGTCAGAGAACTGCTGCATACCTAAACACAGTAAATGGATGCATGCTATGTTTAGACATAGAAACCTCCAGCAGGAGGCATTCCAAAACCAAAGGGAAGAAGTGAAATAATAATAAATGATAATACTTCTTGCACAGCACACACAATAGAGAATGTGTGCGCTATATAACAAATTCTGAAATGAAGTGTTGTACTAAAACCACACAGTTCATATTGTGAGAAAACAAAATATGACACTTCTGTTTATTTATTTATTGACCTTTATTCAGCCAGGAAATTCCAACTGATATTCTGAATCACATTTTCAATTTGACCTGAATAAAAAACTCACACTACTAGGTCCAATATTTAAGAGGCTTTTTCAAATTGAATTTAAAAACATGGCATTTGATCAGTAACTATTTTTTGTATTGCAAATGCAATTTACAATATTTCAATCAGTCTGGCATCAAAACCCTAACTTGAATGTATACTGTCTGTTAAAAGTCAAAATTATTTATAGTATGAAAACATTTTCTTACACATTTACATGTTTATCTCATTTACAAAGATCTTTATTCCACTTGCGTCATACTCAAGCAGACACACACACACGCACCCACACTGGCCTTTTATGAACCAATCTATGTTGTATCCAGGATACCGAACACAGAAGAGCCAATCTGGATTTGATTACTGAGCTAGTGAGGGTCATTTTTAACTCTTTGATTTGGAAGGTAGAAGAGGTCCACAAACAGTTGGTAATTAACAGTTAACCCACTGACCTTTCAGTTATGCTATTCTAGCCAAACACAATTTTTGAAAATACGGACCCATTTTTTGGTGACTATTTCCTCATCAGCTAATATCATACAAAATTCATATTATTTGCGGTCGAATGCAAATAAAAAAAATTCAAAGAAATCCAACCAATCAACAAATACTGTTTCACTGAATAGGTAAGATATGTCTCAAGATGTTTGTTACTGATGGGTCCTTCTCTTTGTGCTGTCTGCAGGTTTTACTGGGATTTAACCATGCTGCTGCTGATGGTGGGCAACCTGATCATCATCCCAGTGGGCATCACATTCTTTAAGGACGAGCACACGCCTCCCTGGATAGTCTTCAATGTTGTCTCAGACACTTTCTTCCTTATGGACCTAGTTCTGAACTTCAGGACTGGTATTGTCAAAGAGGATAATACAGAAATCATCCTCGATCCACAAGAGATCAAGGTCAAATACCTGAAGAGCTGGTTTGCTGTGGACTTTATCTCTTCCATTCCTGTAGACTATATATTTCTTATTGTGGAAACACGCATAGACTCAGATTTTTATAAGACTGCACGCGCCTTGCGGATCGTCCGCTTCACCAAGATTCTCAGCTTACTGCGCCTGCTTCGCCTTTCTCGTCTAATACGCTACATTCACCAATGGGAAGAGGTAAGACACTTTTTGATAAAAAACAAAAAAACAAAGCAACATGTTCTGAATGCTTGCTGCTGCCTTGCCAGTTTTTTAAAAACAGACCTTTTATGGTTACTTTTTTATTTAATATTTTATCTGCTCATATGCTGAGAAATTAGAAGGGTACAATTTAGTTGGCACACTTAAAACAAACAAAACAAGAAAAAGCTGTAATTTCGTGCATGACTTCAATCTGCCATCAATTCAACTCATTTTGGGGAATTCCTTAATTAATATAGAATTTCCCCTCCTGATCTTGCCAGAAACACACATAATATCTCTTCCCTCACCCTCATCTGATTGCATTCCTGTTTCTCAAATTGAAGAGACTTTCCGGTACCCCAGTCACCAACAAGATGATGAAGCATTCTGCTGATTGGTGTTTTTCTCTGCATGCCCATCCAACTAATAGTGGAACCATTAGACTTACAGTGGCAGTGTTTCAGATCAAAGGTGATTATAATTGTGGTAATGATTAGCAAATCCATCAATCCAATTCAATTACACTTTTGTATTTTATTCTCTCAGATTTGAAATGCGAAATGAAGAAATATTGTCGTAGTTGCTGGAAGTCAATGAAATTTAAGGTGTGGCATATGAGATTTATATACCAGATTCAGTAGTTAATTGAAACAATTAAATCTAGTATACTATGCACATGTTGCCGCACACAAACAGTTGAACTCTGGTGTATTATTTCAAGGTCATAGCATAAACGATTAGAGTTGGGTGTCTGACAAAGAAGCCCTGAACAGAATAATGTATGTATGAAAATGTTGTATTTACTGATGTTTAGAATTAGGAACATGTATATGACTTCTTCAACACTCTGTCAAAGAATGATATACTGTATGTAGACCGTAATGTCTCTATTGGGAAGGCCCCTCCATTCGATTCAAGTCAATTCATCTCAGGCGATAGTTATAATTCTTTCATCTGTGTAGTGCGTCAGCGCTGTTGTTTTAACCCAAGATTACAATAATGAGAGATGAGATATTTTTTGTACATATGCATAGAATTTGCATGAGATGTATGAGTGTTAGGCCTTGCAATACAAGTTGTAATTTTAGCTTTTAGTGTCTGAGTAGCAATGAGACAACTTTAATAACTTTGAAGGCAGAAATGGACTATGGGTTGTTTCACTGGAGTGACATTCAACACACGATTGGTGAATTAAGAAGAGCCGGCCAGTCAAACAATGTCAGTGATCTAACAGACTTTTAAAAACCCAATGTTTTCAAATGTTCAATCAGCACTTTGAGAAGAGTGTAGAAACATTAATCATGCAGACTCTGTGATGGCATTTCAAAGTGAGAACAAGTTCAAATGAATCACTCATGGGGAATGTGTTACGACCATGACCCATTGTGGAAAGAGTTTGTAGATTGTTGGTGTTTCTTGTCAATGCATTTCAGGACAATAAAAAGTGAAGTACACTCGTGGGAAGTACCCTCTGTAGTCAGCAGTCAGGATTTACGATAATATTTAACGTGATGCTACATTTGAGCATGTGTTAATAGCATGTGTTAGTAGGATTTAATAATAATAACAGTCAGAAACATTTCTAGCCAGCTTACATTGAATATTTTGTGACTAAAACATGCATTGTAACATTAATGAATGAGTAATCACACATTTTTGCTCCATATGAATGACATGCACAGGGTCAGCACTTCTCATTGTACTGTCTGGCAGCAGCAGGAAGAGAAGACATAGCTGTGGAACCTCTCCTTCACACACTGAATGTGGAATAGTCTGTCACTGAAGCTGCTCTCTAGAGCAGATGTGTTGGTTCAGCAGCCCAGGATAAAGCTGGACTTCCTTTTAGACCATGTCCACCTTGTTCTGTCCCTCTCTGTGATGCGGCTGCTCCTGCTGTCCTTAAACACGATATAAAAAAGTATTATAGCGATAGAACTCTTGCTTCTCAGCAAGAAAGTCCTGGGTTCAAATCCTGGTCGGAACGGGGCCTTTCTAAGTGGAGTTTGCATGTTCTCCTTGTGTCTTCGTGGCAACCTCGCTCCCATCTCTGTGTGGAGTGAGATACCAATGCCCACAATTATAAAAGGCTTTGTGACTCTGGGCTGTGAAAGGCACTACATAAACAAAGATGACTTACTTATGATTTACAAATACATTAAAATGTATTCATATTTCATAAAAAAATTGAAGGAAAGATAATTGCTTATCTTTTGCAAGGCGACAGTAGCTCAGTTGGTAGAGCATTGGCCTTTAGGCCAGAAGGTCGTGGGTTCAATTCCCACCTCTGCACCTTCTCCACCTACTCCCAGTGATGACTGCTGTCGTTGTGTCCTTGGGCAAGACACTTAACCCCACTTTGCCCAAAGCCCCCACTGAAAGATCAAGGCTATGCTCACACTCAGAGAGCAGCCGTCCTCCTGTGGACTCACCACCTGCAGAGGGTCAGTGAGGGGCTGGTGCTATGAGACTTGGGTGGCATCTCTGACTGCCACCCCCCTGACCCAGAAAGGATTAAAGGGTAGAAAATGGATGGATGGATCTTTTGCAAGTGCAACAAAGAAGCACCTCTAAATAACTGTACACAGAGAAGAGGCAGCTTCCATTTGCATGTTTTATGTGCTGCTGTGGGCAGTTTTCTGAACAATACCAGCCTGGTTGTGTTAAAAGGACAGCTTTGCCTTCACCTCAAAAAGAGCAGCAAACTCCCATAGTCCATCAAAATTATATATTTTGCCATGATTTCCTCTTATGAAGAATGCCCTCACAGCCATGTTTAACAGATTGGTTTGTTTACAAACAAAGGAAGAGAGGAAGCAGTGAGTACGTGCCAGTGAAAACACTGACGTGCAAAATTATATTCAGCATGGTGAGCTGTGCATATGCATCTCTCCCTCTTGTCACTATCCCATCAGGATATAAATACCACTGTGACAAAATATTCTGCTCATTGGAGTTGTCTGCTGTCAACAAACCAGAGACTTGGATGAGGTTACTCATCCTGTTAAATCAAATTCAAGGCAGTGCACTAATGACTGAGCTCACAGGGCCTCTTCTCCTCTTCACTGATACCTCACACACCGCTCCATTGACTTGCCAAGAAAACGTAGAGCATCTGTGGAAATAGTGTTTGTCACATTGTTCTATATGGGCACCTTTGAGACAAACTAAAACTAGCATTACAGTTGTGAATGCTGTCTTTGATAGAAGTCAACCAGTGGGTTATAGAAAAGTGTGTTTTTTCCAGTCAATAAATCTGAACAAAAATATAAATATCTGCTCAATCAGGTAATCAGCTCTCCTCTCATTGCCTGGATTCTTTTCTAAAGATAAGAAAAGCAGGAATAATAGATTTAATGGGCTATTATAAATCACACAATGAGGCTTTCCAGTGACAGTGACAGGTCCTCAACATCCTGAATGAGCTGCTTGTGTGATATGAATACCCTCGGTGGATTTTCTTTAAAAACCTTTTGGGGTGAAATGTGTAATCCTGCACAAACTCAATGGTATGGAGCAAAGAGAGTCTTTTAGCACCTCTTATGCTGCAGGCCTGTTTAGACAGATGATGGAAGGCTGTTCCCTGTGGTCCAGTTCCCTGTGCCACATTTCAACCCTGTCTGCCACGACACTGTGCACATTTTTACCAGGACTAGTCTGAATATCACATTCCATGGACTCACATGTAAGTGGTTTCAGTAGTCGAATTGAAGAGAGCGAACATCCTCCATAGTGATGATCTACTAATTACTATGGACATACTTTAGTCAGAAATATGACCCATATATTTCATGTTTCTTCTTTATTTTTTGTTGCAGTTTATAATTTAATCCTAAACATACAGATCGAAAGAGCAAATATAAAATATGCATCACAGTTGGTTTTGTCACCAACATGTTTGACCATGCTTGTTCATTCATCATCATTAGCGATGCAGTGTGGTGGTAACAGCAGCTGCCTGAGTGCAGTGCGACACAGTCTGTGTCTGGGCAGCTCCATCAGCCTCATAAAGCATATGTGTCTGCTTTCTCACGGCATCTGTTTGCGCCCACTCTCACACTGTTAGTATTATGTATAGATCTTCAAAAAATGTTTTATTTATAAATATTAAAAATAATAATAATAATGATAATGATAATAATAAAAATAATATAAACAAATATTTTTAAAACGACAATATTGAAACAATCACATCATAGTCTTATAATCGTCCTCTAAACAACTTTTATTTTTCTGGACTGAGCAAGGACTAAAAGGGTTTTCTTGGCTTAAAGTTGTTTTGTAATCGAATAATTCTATTAATTTAGAATAAGATTTATGATTTATTCATGATTTATGCAACAATGGTTTAAAGGAATAACGGTGCAGCTTTGTGGATCATTCAGCATCGGTTAACAAGAGATTGTCCTTGGCGAAAAGTGCCTGCCAAAGAGACTGAGAATACTGGGACAGAGAAGCAAGTTTGAGTGACGATGAAAAACATACAGCCACAAGCGGAACGTGTAGGTCATTATTATTTCAAGTGGCATAATCAATAAAAAATGTCACCATTATTCTATATACGTTATCATACTATAGTGAAGTTCAATAAGAATGGTGCCTCCACTTTGATGGGCCATTAATGTATTAGAGTAACTGTGACAAAACTGACTAAGCAACATGGGCCAAGTATGTGTCATCTTGCACTAACTATTCCCATAGGATTGTCTGCGAACACGCTTTTAGCTCTCTTTAACTCTTTGCACATTTCCTACTGCGTCAATCCCCGGCATGGGTCACTTGATCCAGAACATAAGTGCATGCATACAAATGGTGTTGTGAGACAAATCTCCCCTGTCGCAATATGGACTTTCTAATCAGACAGAGATTTGAGCTCTAGATCTTAACCCATTATTTGTTTGTTGTTTTCTTTTCTCCTCTGCTCTTTAGATCTTCCATATGACCTATGACCTGGCCAGTGCCATGGTGCGGATTGTCAACTTGATCGGGATGATGCTGCTGCTGTGTCACTGGGACGGCTGTCTGCAGTTCCTCGTGCCCATGCTGCAGGACTTTCCTGCAGACTGTTGGGTGGCCAAGAATAAGATGGTGGTAAGTGACTCCCATAAAATAAACATCTATAAATGTTTATCTATCCTATCAGCGCCAGTTAATTCATTAGTCAATCAATGGTAAATGTTAACGTAAATGTTAGCCTTGATTTGAGTTACAAATAAATATATTTTTCGCAACCCTATTTGCTAGATTCCAGGCAAAAAACAAACAAAAAACCTTTAGGAACGTATAGGATTGACTGTCATTGACGTGAATTGAAAATACATAGTTTTTCACTTTTTTCCTCTCCGTCTGGGTCACCTGTATCATATATGTCTGGGCTTTGCTGCGAATCCATGGTCGATGTTTTGCCACAGAATGACGTATAGCGAGGCTTTTGCCCCAATACCGACTCGCCACGGCCTGTCCCAGTCCTACGTGCCCAAAGCGTTGCCAACTGCCGAGTACATAGTCATTTGTCATGACGGCCATCGGGCTGCACTGCAGGCCCCTTTCGACAGACCTTTCCGTGTCCTGGTTGCAGGACCTAAGAACTTTGTGGTGGACATGGGGGTAGGTCAGAGCGAGTGGCTATAGGAGGATCTTTTAAAAGACTCAGTGGGTGAAATGCACTGTATATAAGCACTTTAACGCAAGAAGATCAGGAGATATAAAGACAAGCTAAAAATAAGTATATGAGATCGAACTGAACAAATCCAAAGCCCATATGAGACCTGGGATGACAAGAAGAAACATTGTTCAGACTCACCTCTGTCTTGGCAACGATCTGCTGGGACTGGGACTCTGAGACATTTATTCTAACTTCATAGAAAACCTGGGACCCTTCAAGCAAGAAGGGTCCGCGGTAAAGTGGCCCGGCATTTTGCCGTTACGGTAAAGTGGTCCGCACATTAAAAGCGGGTTGCCCCTGTTTGCTGTTACCTACGGTAAATGTGCAACCAAAATGCAATTTTTTTAATTATTCATCACAGTGACCAAGTGTGCAGTGAAAGTAGATGCAAAACTTAAATTTGTTAAGGAATTTTTATCCCCTCATCCCCCCGGCTTCCCGGTCTACGTTTACCGTAGGTAACAGCATAAAAGGGAAACCACTTAACCACCGTTTTTTGCTGTTCTTTTCCCGAAAGAATTAGAAAAAAAACTTAATCTGTCCCCCAGCGGGCCGTACAACCGACCACACAACAAGAATGGACCATTTGATTTAGTAAAACCTCTTTCCAAACGTCTAAAAATAGCTAACGCTCTAGCATCCAGGTAGCTTTCTATGCTGTTTTGCCACCCGGTCACGTGACCGGCACCGAAAAACTATAAACAATGACGTCACTCCAAGATCTTCATAGACCGCCTTAAACCTGCTCACATGGACCTCGGCAAACCGCTTCAGCCGCTTCTCTTACTCTGTCCCGTGTTCTAACTATGGTGCCCCTTTAAAATTGAACTTCCACCTGTTTGGCCACCCCACCGAACCATTTTTTCTGATTTTCAATGCAAGATCACTCCGTTTTCACTTTTTTACAATGACAATGTTTGCACTTGTTATATTGGTAACTGTGTTGCATTCTTGGGGACCTCTGGGGGGGGCGGGGGTCTATGTGGTGACACTCAAATGTTGTACACGGGTTAAAAGGTCGCCACAAGTTATTCCACTAGGTGACAGTACAGTTCTATTGGTGTTGTGAAGCATCCGGTTCTGAGTTCAGTGCTGTGCTATACAGTATATGCTAATGGTGTCTAGCTGAAAGTAATAAATAGTGGAGAGGTAAGTTGACGCCGCAAATCACTGTCTCCTGCCTCATACTTCATGATATATTACTGATAAATGTTTGAGAAATTAATTGGTCATCACATTATTGCCATTTCCTTATAATATATCTACCGAACATATGGTAGACTAATGTAGTTGAGGGCCTACTGCGACCACATTATTTATCAGAACAAACTGTGGAAAGTAGAAAACAGGGCGGTCTTTGTGAATCCTGATTTAATTCCTGCTGCCAGGCAGCCTCCTCTTAAATGAAAGCTTTCTCATGTTCAGTTAACATTACCTGCTGTCTATGGAGCTGTGGTCGTTGATGGGATCAGTCATGCTTGGTTTGGCCCTGATTGGAATGATTAGCAGTGATTTCTGTCTTCTTATATAGTCCTATTACCTGGCTGGTACATCACTCTACCTTTTCAGGAAAGAACTAGTAAAAAATCATTATCTCTTCGTTTTTTCCACAGTGGAAATGAGCAATTCGGACATATCCCCCTCAGGAAAGAGTCGATATTGATTTGCCATGAACTACCACCGGGAACTACAGGGAAAGGCCAATTTATCTACTAAAAATGTGAAAACTCTGAGAGAAATCACATCTTTCTAAATAGCTGACCTAGTTTGTGTCACACAAGCTTCCTGCGTCCACTGCCTTATCTACACGTTCTCAGAGCTATGCTTTAGGCGGCTGCCCAAATGCTGGCTTTGTCGTTATGGGAAAGGATTTAAGGATGTTGATAACATTATGTGAGCCTCTATGTCCTGAGCTATTAAGGTTAAAACATAGATTACAATGGTTATTGTTATCTCCAAATAAACTGTTGTCTTCTAATGCCTTTTACAGAATGACACATGGGGACAGCAGTACTCCTACGCACTTTTCAAAGCGATGAGCCACATGCTGTGTATCGGGTATGGCATGTACCCCCCAGTGGGAATGACAGACGTGTGGCTCACTATCCTTAGCATGATCGTGGGGGCTACCTGCTATGCCATGTTTGTGGGCCACGCCACGGCACTAATCCAGTCGCTGGACTCATCTCGGCGGCAATACCAGGAGAAGGTGAGTTTAGAACATGTACTGTTTACATTCAGTTTGTTAAGCGATGAATCATTACAGAAACAGTGATCATTATTGAGATTATTGTTGTTTAAGTCTTGTCCTTAAGTGTTTACAGGAAAATGTTCCACTGTATTTATGAGACAGACAGACCATGTTAAATGTGAACATAAAGAGTGAGCTGCATCAGCTCTGATTAGTAAGTACTAGTGCTGGGTGCAGAGGATTCCAATAAGAATCTTGTTGATATCCAATGTTTCCAATGAGAGGGGCTCTTTGAATCCAGAGCTTAATGCTCTGACAGCTGGTTGCAATGGCTGAGCTGTGTTCCTGGGTGCCATGCCCTCTCCAGCCTCAGCATGGGCGATAATGAGCTGCTAGGCTGACATATTGGCCATGTCTGCAGGGATGAAAGGTTGGGAGGGGTTTTACACCCAGGTAATGGAGCCACATAGTCTCTAGAAACCTACAACATTAATAACATTTTGAGTTAGATGAGATTGAGAATGTAGTAAGAGATTCACAGACATATAATCCTGATGCATTCAGTGCATCAGTCCCCCGAATTTCCCACTGCTGAAAGACTGTACATTCCAAATTCATACTGCTAATCTGTGTGGACAATAAATGGTTGCTCTTTTTATATGCACTTGCTGCCAACTTATTTGAACAGTCTGTCTTGGGATGTGCTACCAAAGTCATTTGCTTCTGATTCTGGGCTCAATATCATTCTTTCTGCATTTTGTGCATATCATGGCAATTGTATTTGTATCTGAAAAAAAAATGAGGGTGGAGTGGTCTTACTATCAGCTTGATTCGGTTTTGGTGGAATAAATGGTATAATTTTCAGTTTGAACTGACGTATTAGTTTTAAACACATTTTCCTTTTAGACGATTGAAGGTAGAGTATGGAGTTTTCTGCTGATCCAAATATCTAAGTGGGTTGCAGAGCCCATCATGTAGAACGTAAAACAAGATTCACATTAATGATATTATTTTTGCCGTCTTGTTCACTGAGGACTTTGTATCAACGTCTACTGATTGATATAAACCATGAGTCGATGCTGATGCACTAGTCGCTGGACTAGACTTTGAAATAAAACAAACTTTTATTCAATGCTCTTAGTACCTCTGAAAGCCATTAGATGTCATTTTGTTTTGTTGTCAGCTGAAGTTGCGTAGACACATGGGACACTGTTGAGTAGCATGTTAAGACATGTTTGTACCAAGAGATTGGAGAAGAAAATTATATTGCATGACATTTCAGAGTCCAATTAGCACTTGCTAATTAAACAATAATTATTTTCATAAACAAAGCTAAATGCTTTTTAGTAAAAAAAATAAAAATAAAGATTTTTTTTAAATGTAGTCTTTGCATGTATTACGCCTACATTGGCAGCACAATAGCACTTCACAGATTCACAGCGAGAAGGTCCTAGGTTCGATTCCACCTCCAGAACCTCTGTGGACTTTGCATGTTTTCCCAATGCCTGTATAGGTTTCCTCCGGGTACTCTGGTTTCCGCTACCCCTAAACACATCTACCATCAGTGAGGATGGAAATTAGCTGCACAGCTAGAACCTGGTGATTTTCATTAATAAATTGTTTGTCCAATCCAAACAAAGAAAAGCATTCATACACAAAGATGAAGGCAATAGAGTGAAGGGAAATCATGTTTTTATTACCATGTTGTTATGCAGCCAGCGGAAATTCAATTTGGTAGACGTCAGCCAAAGGTAACCCCTCCAGGCCGGTTCTCATCCCCAGCCTATCGCACTGCAAACGCCCCCTTCCAATCACCCATACCGGCCAGGCAAGCCGCTTAAAAGCGGAGAAACTCCCACTCTCGGCCTTCTCGAAGCCTTGCAAAGAATCGTTCTGGAGGAATCGCTTTTGTCTACTCACGCTTACTCCTGCGGTCCCTGCTGTCCTCTGTCTTGCTGCGTGTGGTCGCTCCTCCTCCGCGTCGCTGCTCCTGCTGCGGGTCTCGTGCTGTGGTCCGTGGGTCTTTGCCGCTCTCCTCCTTTGCGGGCTCTTTCTGCGGGTTCGCCGCTGCTCGTCTCGTCGCGGCCTGCTGCTGCATACGGCCGGTCTGGCCCGGTGCGGTGGGAGCTGTGCGCATCCCTGCCTCCTCGTGCCGGTACGGCGTGGTCCCGTTGTGTTGTCCCTTGTCTTCTGGCGTTGTGGGTAAGTATGCGGACGGTTTATTCCCCTCGCATTGTACTGCAGGCTCAGTTCGCCCCGCGCTTGTACTGCAGGCTCAGTTGGCCCCGTGCATTGGTGGGCAAGCTTCAGTTTAAAGCCCTCGCATTGTTCTGCAGGCTCTCTTAACCAAGCTCCGTTTAAATCCTTCACTCTGACTGCAAGCTCCGTTATTCCTCACATTGGACTGCAAGACCTCAGTTTAATCCCTTACATTGGACTGTGTGCTCTCAGTTTTAATCCCTCACTTTGGCCTGCAGGCTCTCTTTAAATCCTTCTCTGGACTACGAGCTCTGTTTAAATCCCTCTCTTTGGACTGCAAGCCCCGTTTAAATCCCTCTGGACTGCGGCTCCCAAATTGAATCCCTCACATTGGACTGCGAGCTCCCAGGTTAATCCCGCACGGATCTGTTTATATCTGGAACTGCTTATATCTGGAGCCGTTATACCGTACCCGGAACTGCTTCATGCGGAACTGCTTATATATGGAACTGCTTATATATGGAACTGCTATATATGGAACTGCTTATATATGGAACTGCTATTTAAGGAACTGCTATATATGGGACTGCTATATATGGAACTGCTTATATATGGAACGGCTTGTATACGGAACTGCTTACAGTATATGGAACTGCTCATATTGGAACTGCATATATGGTACTGCTTATATCTGGAACACTCATATATAAAAATAAATAAATATAAATAAATATAAATAAATGTAAATATGAATAAATATAAATAAATATAAATAAATATAAAAAAAAAAAAAAAAAAAAAAAAAAAACTGCAGGCTCTGTTGGATCCCTCCCATCGTTTAACTCCCTCACACCGGACTGCAGGCTCTCCGTTAAACGCCTCACTTGGACTGCGGGCTCAGTTTTAATACCTCACTTTGGACTGCAAGCTCTATTTAAATCCCTCACATTAGACTGCAGGCTCTGTTTAGGTCCCTCGGCGTCTCGTGTCCCGCAACCTCTTCCCGGCTCTCCGTGAGCCCCAAGTCGGCACGCGGCTCGGGCGCGGGAGGTGTCCGTGGGCTACGTCATTGGCCCCTTCTCTCCGTCTCGCTCTAACCCGATGGGCATCGCCACCCGCAAGCACTCCAGGAAGAAGCGTCTCATACTCGTCCTCTCCTGTCCCCGCTCCGGGCCCGCCCCGAGCATCAACAGCCCCTTCCCTCCAGCGCCCTTCTCCCCGCAGTCCGCTACCGTGGACCACGCGATCAGGCTGATAAAGACTTTCGGACCCGGCTCCTGGCTCTCCAAGGCCGTCATCCCGGTCGCGTTCAAGCTGCTGCCATCCACCCCGACCACTGGCGCTGTTCAGGGGTCAAGTGGCGTCGGAGTTCTTCTTCGCAGTGCGCCTCACCTTTGACTGCCGGAGTAGTCCCTCTCGTTCAACAATCTCTCGGAGGCGCCGTGTCGGATTTTGCTTAATTTCGCGCGGCTCCCCTCTGTCTGCATCTCCCCGATGATTCCCTCATAGTCGACCCACCCTCAGACTGCTCCGGGGGCTCTCTCCGCAAGCTCAGGCCCGCCTTCTCTGCCCTCGGATTCCTCCACTCCGGGAAGCCCACAGGCCCCGCCAACGCTCTGGAGTTTCTCGGCATCCGCCTCAACACACGCGCCATGGAGGCCTCCCTCCCGCTGGACAAGCTCGAACGCATCCGCGCTTTCTCCCGGTCTGCCCTGGCCTTCCCGTCACTTCGAGGCGTCCTTGCTCTCCCTCCTCGGGCATCTTCATTATGCCGTCTGTATCATTCCCCAAGGTCGTTCTTTTAATTCCAGACTCCTTCCCTCGCCGGCTCCGTCTCCTCCGTCGATGACGCGTCTGCCCGGACGCGGGGCGCTGCTCCGACCTGGCGTTCCGGTCCTGTTGCAGAGCCGCTGGGATGGTGTATCTCTTTTTTTTACAGTGACATCATCCTGTCTCAGATGCCCCGCGGTTCTTCACGGACGCAGCCCCGTCCGTGGGTTTTGGGGGTTTTCCAGGACCAGTGGCTCGCCGGGCCCCGGCCCGACGCTTTCCCTCGAAGCATCTCCTCCGCGCTCCACGAGATATATCCCGTGACTGGAGCCTGCGTGCTGCGGAACCATACGCGGCATAGGAAAAGGATTTCCGTGACGTGCGACAACCTCGACGCCATTGAAATAATTAACAGAAGTCGTTCATCCTCTCCCCAAATCACATCCTCCTTAGACGCATCACACGGCTCTCAGTCTCGAACAATTTATCATCACTGTTCGTCACGTCCCTCGTCACCTAACCGTATTGCTGACTCTCTCTCTCGCTTTAAATTCCAGGAGTTCTGACGCCTCTGCCCTTCTGCCAATCCATCGCCATGCCAGATCCCCTGCACGGAATCCCTCGCCCTGGTCTAGTCCCTCCGTCTCTTCACCTTCTCTCCTCCGCTGCATCCTACATGAAAATGGGCTTCTTACGCATAAGCGAATTCACAAACTCTCACGCCACCTTTAATGCATCCCGAGACATTGCCTTCTCTGACCTGTCATATTATCCCGACTACTTCAACCTCCACCTCAAGCATTCCAAACGCAAAGGCGCTTGCAATATAGTCATAGCTCGGTCTGACACTTCTCCCTGTCCCTACAGATCCATGATGCATTACACTCGCCTCTGCTCTCGGAAAGGAGATCTCAACGGACCGTTATTTCTTACCCCTGATAACCTCCCATGTCATCTAACTGGTTCAGAGCCCAACTCAAGTCCGTACTGCTGCTTTGTAATCTGTCTCCCCATCTCTACACAGCCCACTCCTTCCGGATAGGCGCCGCCACGCGCGCCGCGTCCCTGGGGCTCCCCCATTCCGCCCTCCAGCAGCTGGGCCGCTGGTCATCATCGGCCCTCTCCTCATACATCAGGCCTGACACTTCTACCATCCTGGCAGCCCAGCGGCTTTGGCATCTCCTTAAAACGCTCGCTAAACTTTCTGGTGGCGGCAGCAGCTGAGTATCCGCAAGTTTGGTCACAGTAGATAGCGGTCACAGTATATAGTGATAGCGGTCACAGTATATAGCGATAGCGGTCACAGTATATAAGCGATAGCGGTCACAGTATATAGCGATAGCGGTCACAGTATATAGCAAAAAATGGTTAGCGGTCACAGTATATAGCAAAAAATGGTTAGCGCACGATGGTCATCAGCATATAGCGATAGCGGTCACAGTATATAGCGATAGCGGTCACAGTATATAGCGATAGCGGTCGCAGTATATAGCGATAGCGGTCACAGTATATAGCGATAGCGGTCACAGTATATAGCGATAGCGGTCACAGTATATAGCGATAGCGGTCACAGCATAGAGTAGTCTCGTCGTTCTGTCCCCTCCAAACCAGGCTGCAAAACTCCATCAACTCACAACCTTTTTTGGGGATTGGCACGCTCCATCGCAGAGCCCCTCCGATCTGAAGGCCGCACCGGGGCCTAGGGCGCCAAACCTCCTCCCAATAAAATACTCAAAAGCTTCTTGTTTCACGTCTCTCCAAATTGAAATGCAGCCAGCGGAAATTCAATTTGGTAGACGTCAGCCAAAGGTAACCCCTCCAGGCCGGTTCTCATCCCCAGCCTATCGCACTGCAAACGCCCCTTCCAATCACCGTACCGGCCAGGCAGCCGCTTAAAAGCGGAGAAACTCCCACTCTCGGCCTCTCGAAGCCTGCAACCACCGCCTCCCCTCCTCCTCCTTTTCACCCTGCCTTCAATCCGCCTTCAATCTGCTTCCCGCTGCCAAATGCCGCCACCAGTGCCTAGGTCCCGGAGGATTGGCGCGCTCCATCGCAGAGCCCCTCCGATCTGAAGGCCGCACCGGGGCCTAGGGCGCCAAACCTCCTCCCAATAAAATACTCAAAAGCTTCTTGTTTCACGTCTCTCCAAATTGAAATGCTTTCAGTAGAGTAAGAGTAGCAAATCATTTTTGGCCCCTTTGTTAGCCCCACTTAGATGGCTCATCGTTCAGAGCATATGTCTGAGAAGGTAGCTCCAGAAGTACCCTGTAAACCCTAACTACAATCATACTTCAGATATCAAAGTTATTTTAAATAGATTTTTTCCAGTAAGTAAATATTACTAATTTATTGTTAGTTTATTTAAAGCTTGGCTATATCACTCAGGGTTTTCTTTGAATTGAACTCTCTCTGTTCAAGTAAGCCTCACTTTTGACATTTTGACGTGTAGATTCTTTAATGAGGCAGGTGTATCAATGACAGGGTGGTCCGGTGGCTGAGTGGGTGGCGCTCAAGACAGGCAAGTCCCGAGTCGAGTCCAAGTCAAAGGCCAACAAATCTCAAGTCAGTCCCAAGTCCTACGGTTTGACTTTCGAGTCCTCTCGAGTCTTTTTGACCGCGATTTGTTTCTTGTTGGTCTCCACGTACTTTTGTAGGCAAACAAAATAATGTTAGGAATCATTTTGCTGGTGCATTCTCGTTGGTCTCTGACCCATGGACTAACAGTTTGTTCCATGTGGTTGGCTGCTGGTAAATCAAAACTATGTTGTGCCAGATGCAGGCTCAGTTACACATGCACAGACCACACATAAAATCAGAGCAGTCCGTGTCAACATACTTTTTATCTTTGGGGTTTTTAATGGGAAGTAGCAAGTGCAGCATATATGAATATGAGTATTGGGCTAGGACCTGTATCTATATATGACAGTTTAATGTCCGTAGTGGTTATTGTTCCAAATGTCCTACTGTAGAATAGGGGTAGTATGAGGGGTCTAGGCTTTGGACCTGGGGCAGCTCGCCATCAACTGGACCAGCATTAGCAATATCTCATAATTACCAATATCCATCTATCCATCTTCTACCCTTTAATCCATTTCTGGGTCAGGGGGGTGGCAATCAGAGATGCCACCCAAGTCTCATAGCACCAGCCCCTCACCGACCCTCTGCAGGTGGTGAGTCCACAGGAGGACGGCTGCTCTGAGTGTGAGCATAGCCTTGATCTTTCAGTGGGAGCTTTGCCCACTAATAATTACCAATATATCATTACATAATAAAATGTCTCATATAAATTAATTCAATCAGTCAAAGCACTGATTCTCATATCAATGCACCATAAACAATAGTGCAAATATTAATCTAGCTTAGTGCACATAATCAAAACAACTATTTAATGTATGCAAACTTTAGCAGGAGGAGCACAGCAAAAACATACTCATAATAATAGGCCTCGGCGCCCACACAGAAAAATATAAGAAAGAGCCAACAGAGCAGCGCAGGCTAGCGCTAGTTTGACTCACCAGTTCCTCTTTAAAACACGGCACACAGTGTGACAACTGCGTCGATTCAATTGTATGAGGCGCCTGTAGTGAAAGCATATCAATTACGGTTTGTAGAACAAAATATGACGTTAGGTCGCGATAAATACCTGCAGCTCTCTCATTTCCAGCTCCCCTAGACAACACACCCACCGGTGAATGCAGTCCGCTTGTTTAGGGAAGTGTTGCTGCGCGAACTGCGGGGAACTCACGTTCAAACTCTCTCGCGAGCGCTACAACTACCGCGAGGCTTTGTTTCTTCAGAGACGGCATAGATAGAAAGAGAGATGCGGAGAAAGGTAAAAATGGCCCGGGTTACGCAAGTCTTTACAAGTCAATTGGCGCAAGTCCAAGTGAAAGTCAGAGTCATTGATGTTAAAGTCCAAGTCGAGTTGCAAGTCTTTTTATATTTGGTCAAGTCGAGTCTAAAGTCATCAAAATCATGACTCGAGTCTGACTCGAGTCCAAGTCACATGACTCGAGTCCACACCTCTGGTGATAACTGTGGTAAATATATCAGGCTATAGCTATGACAGAGCTGTAGAAGGAAAATATAACGAGTGCTATTTAAGGCTGCATTAAAAAGAAATCTAGTTTAAAACTCTGTCTCTGCAGATTCTTGAATTACTGACTTATCCTTTCCAACCTGACAAACTGTATTAAAGATATTTCTCATTTTGCTACATGTATATGTTGCCCGTGGTTGTATTTGCCATGTAACACCTAATGCACGATCCTACATGAATTCTGACCAAGTATTAACATTTTGATTTGCCCCCTGCAAAAATAAAAAATAATTAGTATTTTTCATACTATTTTTTTTTTATCAAAGCATTTTTTTCCATCACTACATTCATGAGAAAAAAAATCATATTTGGTAGGCAAATTTGTTACAAATCATGAGCAATATCTTACAAAGAGGAATAATGTTTACATGTGATATAAACATAGTTTAGCGTGCTGTCACTGTGTGCCGGTGGGTCACGGTAAAGCTCGGTGAAACATCCCACGTATCATTGTATCTCATGTTACTGGCTTGTGTTTAATATTAACTCCCCTGATGCGCACTGATTTTGAAGAGCCCTGACAGCATTTCTCCTCTTGCAAAAACAATGTGACTCGCACAAGACAGCTGTCCGTATTTATTGTGTAAGATTTGCACGAGAGCACCCTTTTGAGGATGGTCTCCAAGATTGGCTGTGACAGAAGTGGTGGAACAAAGTAGAAGACGTCTAAGGTCAACTATGTTGGCACGTTCATTGGGTGTTGCCGGTGTTGTAATGGTGATCAAAGTACATCTCCTTCACTCAGTTAATCTTTAATTCTATCTCTGTATTTGAGGGTTACGGATCAGACCTTTAAGTAATCCTTGGTGCTCTCATTTGTTCTGCATGATGTGCTACACAAGCTAAATGTGTACATCTGTAGTCACATTATACTCATCAGTGTTTTTCTTGATTGACCAAACAAGACAAATTGTGACATTTAGAATGAAGCTTCTCGCATTTTCAATCTTAAAAATATGGCTTGTTGCAGGTCTAGCCATGTTTGCTATCATGACATAGCAGATGATTTTTAGACCATGACTTAAAACAATAGTAGCAGCCATAGACCAATACTGTGACACCGGTTAAAGAGGTGTGATCATCAATTACACTTTTTGCTGTAACATTGTGAGAAAAACGCCTGTTCATCACTAAAGTCACTTTTTCTAAACTCACTACAATCACCCTCTCTTACCCTTTACGCGACACAGCGACTGGATTCTTCTCATTGGGACTTTGTTAGTTAAATAAATGTCTTTTAATAGGAACACCACTATTATCACATTATACTTTTTACACCCTATTTGTTCCCTGCAGAACTTGGTCTTTTGAGACATGTCATATTCAATAGAGGCATTTTGATTTTAAGAGTGTACCTCGCTTTCTATACCTTTTTATACATTGACATTCCCCTCACCAAAGAGCACCTATTCTACTGACTTACACTGCTGCAAGGGAGTAGAGTAAAAATATTGCCTTGTCACAATGAGAATATCATACTTGATTCATTCCTTCATTGTGCATGAAATAACCCAAGTTCTTCTGTGTTTGTGTCTCTGCAGTATAAACAAGTAGAGCAGTACATGTCCTTTCATAAGCTGCCTGCTGATATGAGGCAAAGAATCCATGACTATTATGAGCACCGTTACCAAGGAAAGATGTTTGACGAGGAAAGCATCCTGGGAGAGCTGAATGAACCACTTCGAGAGGTGAGAAAAGTGCCCCTCACAATCTTCTTTTTGTGTGTTTGATTTCCAAAATGCAATAGATTGTCATTCTTTGTTAAAACACGGTGCATATTCTTTTCTTGTCTCATTATACAGGAAATAATCAACTTTAACTGTCGAAAACTGGTGGCGTCCATGCCTCTGTTTGCAAATGCAGATCCAAATTTTGTCACTTCAATGTTGACTAAGCTCAAGTTTGAGGTGTTCCAGCCCGGAGATTATATCATTAGAGAAGGTACCATCGGCAAAAAGATGTACTTCATTCAGCACGGTGTGGTCAGCGTGCTCACTAAGGGCAGTAAGGAGACAAAACTGTCTGATGGATCCTACTTTGGAGGTATGATACAACAAGATATAACCCATCACTACGACCCCACTTTGTTGAATTCACTTTTTTAATGATATTGGAGATGTTCATGTAACTATCAGTGAGGAATATACGTGTCAATCAATTGACTGTACATGTAGCAAAATTAACAGTGGTTTATTTCAAAGAAAAATCTAGGGCAATACGCATATAATGAGTGGTAGTTACAATCAATTAAGAGTGGGTCTGATTCTCGTTTTGAAACTTAAAAACAATAAGTGGAAAACTTCATTAAATAGCTATGAAAGACTGACAAAAAATAGCCAGTATATTTTTTTGTTTTATATCGAAAATGTTCCTTGAAACAGTGCTGTGAGCTGTGTTGAGTGTCCTGGTGATGCGCTTCTTGGCTGGGGAGAGGATTTTGCCCAGACTACGCAGTTTGACCTCATAGTGTGGTGAATCGTCCTTCAACCTGGAAAGCACTGACCATCTCGTGTTCATGATCAACCATCCTCTTCTAAATTGAAATCCCTGCTGTATTGATAGAAATCATACCACATTTTCCCTTAGCACTGAACTCACTTACATGCCCAAAGCCCCAGGGATCGAAGGATAGAGCTAAGCGAGATGAGAGAGTTTTGAACTGAATGCTGCCTCACTGAAGAGCACAGTGCTATGGTTACAATCTATGGATTTATATCAGAACCGAGAGCTGTGGCCTCTGGCTCAGAGGAAACGTATGAGAACAGGTTTAAAAAAGTGGTGTTGTTTCATTCATTTCAGTGCATAATGACATCTTTTGAGCAGCTCCTGGTTCAGACCAGGCCAGCGGCCCCCGACCAGACCACTGAAGACCTTCACAAACATGAGTTATGCATCTAGACTCGTCTCTTTATGCAAGCAACAATAAGTTGAATTCATAGAAATCCTAATCTACAATGGTTTGCATCTGTTCTGGTCTCTCTTTTAGTCATATCATTTTTCCCCAACAACATGTGTCTCAAACAGATGTGAATACCTGGGACACTCTCACAGTCACCAGGATTGTCATCAGCTCTATGCTGCCCCAGGCTTACTGTATGGTCCAGCTCAATTAAAGCAGCCCCAACTCGGGGCTGACAGTGCTTTTCCATGCAAAACTTTAGATTAACTAACAAAAATGCTGATTATTTTCAAATGCTTTTCATTATATTTTTCCAGCAGGAAAACCATTCTAAGTTAAAAACTCACACCCTTGTGTATTACTTTCTTTCTGATGGAAAAATCTTATTCAATTGATTTAAAGCTGCACTAACTGACTTTGAGAAATGTTTGAATGTGAGCGGTGAGCTCGCTCTTTTTGCTCGCCCTCCCTGCACGGAGCTTTCGCCCCCAGTACCCCCCTCCCCTCAGCCTGCGCTCACATGCTACATGCTACGCTATGTATACGGAGCTCATGTCTCACAATATGGATCGCACGTGGATGGCGTGACCATAGAATGATTGAACCGGGAAGCACGGAGGAACGAGACTTTCTTTCGGAGGGATGTTTCGCTGAGTAAGCAGAAACCGGTAACAAAGACACCGGAAGTTTCAGGTTAGCCTCCGCTGCTTGTTTACCTCAGCTGTCTGTGCTAACATGAGACCTGTGGCTTTTCTCAAGAAAGCGGGGGCCAGTGGTCCGCTGTGATTGGTCACAATCTGGACCCGAAACAAATTCTCTTCCTTGTTGCATCAAAACTTGATCTAAAATTAAATGACACGCCAGCACAAATCTGCGCTACTTTTTCTTCAAAAGGACGAATATCCCAATGCATTGCATGGATATGGATTGAATTTTTGTAAGGAATAAAAAAATAAAGTCAGGTAATGCAGCTTTAACCCAAGCATATATATATACAGAAAGGTTTGTAGCTATGCTCACCACAAATCATACATGTAAAAAAAACACCTCAAGATAACTAAAAATACCAGATGTGTTTTTGTTGTCGTCACTCTTGTTACATACGGCTTTGTCCATTAGGCTGTTACTATTTATGGCAGTGGCTCTTCTGTGAGTGTGAGGCCAGAGATGGGTGAGGTAAGCCGCGTGCCACTGGGAGTTTGTTTCCCCAACATGAAGTAGTCATTCATGAAATTAATTGATGCAGGATCAGCACAGGGACTCTCTCATGTTGATCTCAGTGTGGCTGTCAGTAATAGCAAACAGGAAGTGAGAAACAGCTTTTCACTTGGACCTGTTAATGATGTGAGCCAAAGCTGCCCAGTCATATTCACTTGTCTCACACTTTCAGCTCTGGATAGAGCATCAACTGAAAAAAAGCATAGACTTCTTGTAAAGCGTCACAAGCTTTTAACCAGCTTCTATATGTATTATAAGAGCAGTGATTATTTTACCTCTAGTTTGGAAAAGAACTCTTTGACCTTGTTTGGGCGTCATGGCTAACAGTGGTGCTTATCAAAATCAGACTTTGATTTCACCTTTAAGATGGCTCCCACTGCTTTCAAGTGAGTCTTGTAAGAGCTTTGTGAGAACAGCAGAAGGAGTGGAAGACAGGCTGTTGATTGGGGACAAGTTAAGAGAGGGACTGCACTGTTGGCTATCATCATTTTGGTTTTAGTCAGTCTTGGTTCTAAGCAAAATGCACCTCTGCTAATCTAGGGACAGATGACAGTTCTGCACCAAATTGATCACACAACATGAGACTGCCACCCCCATACTTCAGAGTTGGTTAAAATGTCTGGATTACAGGCTTCCCCCTTTTTCCATAAAATTTCACAAAATTATGGCCAAAGAGTTTTCTTTCACACCACAGAAAATGTCTTCAAAACTGTCCTTGTAAATTGGGCCTAATTATATTCTTTTAGTAAAATCCTCATTGTTGCTGAGCAGACACGAGCGTGACGCGAACCTACATTTTTGCCAGATTTACCTTGGATATTACATCCCTTTTATACAGTGTGTGAAAAATTCCGGTTTCCACAGTTGCTTTGAGTTAAAAAACGAGTATAAAACATGACTTTTGCGTGGAACTGAGGCCGAATGTCAGCTGATTTGCAAAATCCTCTTTTACTTGTATGTGGTGGTCATGTGTAGAGTGTTATGCTAATGCTGGAAGGGAGAGAGCAACGCTTGTCCAAAGAAATCAGGCACGGGCAGCATTTGCTTCAAAGGTTACAGAATGTCCACTTGGCCGAAGGCGCAGGGGGAGGGCTGATGGGAGATGGCAGTAGGTCAGAGCGCTCAGGTGAGTCCTGCCAGATCACTGTGTGGGAATAAAGTGACATATATCAAACACAGAAAGTGTGAGAATGATAAAAACAGGATTTACATTTTAGAGGTTTGAAAGCTTTATGGAGATACACAGGCTATGCTTTCATTTGGTTGCTGTTGACTATATAGAGGAACATATTTACTATTCTCTGGTGCTATTAACAACAATGAATACATTCTAATTCAATGAAAGTTTATGTTTAGGGCTGCAGTGATTAATCAATAAATCACATTTAATGGAGGTAATACTACTATTTTTGTTATCCATTAATCATTAACTGCTCTATTTACAGATTCCAGCATATGAAAATGTTGTGCATTAATATTTTAAGACTCGAAAAAGAGCAGTAATTACAAAAATATAAAATAAGAAAAGTACAAATGTTTCAATTTAACAATAAAAAGGTTTTAGTCAAGTATTAACTTTCATACATAATTTAGATTAGATTTAGAAACACAAATTAATAGTTCAAGCACTAACCAAGCAAGTCCAAGTAGCTAATGGATGAATATGTCTCTTCTGCTGGACACCTAAATTTAATGAGGTATCAATAAATTATCCATCTATCCTTTTAATCAAATGAAAAAGATTAGCTTAATCAATTATCAAAATCATTGTTAGTTGCAGCTCTATAATATTGAGCTTATAATGAATTTATATTATTATCATAATGAAATATTAACTGATTCAGTTAAATGTATAGTACAAAAAAATCACGTCTGCCAAGTGCCAAATAATTGACCTGTATTCAGTGACCCTTATATTGGAATCACATCATTATGACAACAGACAATAGTGCTTGGCTATGAATTTAGTGAATGCACTTAAATCAAATCACTTGTGTTATTCCATCGTTTGAGTGCACTTTATAAAAAACAGTGGGGACACAAAGCTCAATGCAGTCTTGGCCTGGACCAGAGAAACACAAAACAAGAGGATTTAATACAGAATTGTGTGTGGAGCTCTCTTCAGAGAAGATTACTGGAACAGTGCTGTGGGAAATGGACCTCAGCCGTTCATTCAGGGCCAAGGCTCTGAACACCTGCACTGTACACACATCATATTATCTCGTACATTTAAGCTGCTCGCTTTCAAACCCCTGCCATCTATGAACTGATCTTATCATTTAGTAGACAGCACAATCACACACATTTTTCTCTGCTTCATTTAGACTCACCATTTATGATTTACATAAATAACTCATTGCACAGACTTGAACAACTCACCAGTGACTATCTTTAGGGACATTACTGTACTGAAAACTTTGAATTAGTGTTGAATCAGCTGAATGTTTAAATAATGTTTTAAAACCTACTCTGGCTTGTAAAAAGCACAGCTGTTTTTATAGCTCCATTCAACTCACATGAAACTGAACATATGCTTAGTGACAGGAGAAAGGCAGTGGGAATACTAAATACTTGTACTTACAAGCATCTGTCATGTGGAGTAGAGTTAAGCACATGCTTACTGTACATTCGCCTGTGAGGACTGTCAAAGCACTTCACCTCCCCTTAACATACACCTTAGTGCATTGCACAATTCTTTTAAAACAAGAGGTGTTTAAAACCCAGTGATGCTTTTGATGATCTGATGCAGCATAGACTCACTTGAGGCTAGGATTGGCTCAGTACTAATGGGTGAACAATTTGTAACAGGCCTCCACATTTGGAATTCCAAGTGATTGTCTCTTAGCCAGTCAGAAGGACGGGCTTTCCTGTCAATCAAACTGGTTGGTAAGGTAACGGCAGTACTGGAGCAACATAATACAAAATAGACGCTAAAGGCTTATCAATAGATTTTACAACGTAATAGAACATATCAAGTACATTTATCGAGCAGCATTTGTGTGTGAGTGTATTTGTGTGTGCGTGTGTGTGTGTGTGTGCATTTGTGTGTGCGCGTGTGTTAGGATTAGGTTTATAGGTAGTTGTAATTCATTTCTGCATTATCACATTGTTTCCTGTTTCTTTCTTGTTGCAGAGATCTGTCTGCTGACCCGAGGCAGGCGTACAGCGAGTGTGCGAGCAGACACATACTGTCGTCTGTACTCCCTGTCTGTGGACAACTTTAACGAGGTGTTGGAGGAGTTCCCCATGATGAGACGAGCCTTTGAGACTGTGGCCCTGGACAGACTCGACCGCATTGGTAAGTCAACCAACAAACAAACACATACATGGGTGTACTGTATGAGTTGTGTAGTGATTATCTTGGTTAAAAACACTGGATAACTACAACATGCGACTGGATGTACTGAAAGCATTATGTGGAGAAAATATTTGGTTTAAAAATGTATTTATTAAAAAGTATTTGACTTGTGGAGTTATCAAATCTTTGTTTGCAATAAGTGCGCTTTGGGGTATGTTTATTTTTTGTAAGAACATACATTCATTATTATTCTATTATTATGTACAGTACAGTATATGCTCTACTAATTTGAGTTTAGTGAGTCTTTTCATCATTATTATTTTCATTTTTCAGGCTTATCACCTAGCAACTAACAATGTTTTTTTTTTTTGCATAACCTACAATATCAAATATGCATGGAGTACGTATAATATCTATTTACTGTTTTCTGACGTGTCCTGTCCTTTTGCCCTTTTCTGTGTCTCTGGTATTAGGCAAGAAAAATTCAATCTTGCAGCACAAAGTACAGCATGACCTCAGCTCTGGTGTTCTAAACTACCAGGAAAATGAGATTATCCAGCAGATTGTACAACACGACAGGGACATGGCTCACTGTGCCCACCTATTCCAGAACGTCCCATCTCAGTCTCCTCCATCACCCACTCCGGTGATATGGGCTCCCCTCATCCAAGCACCACTTCAAGCTGCGGCTGCCACCACCTCTGTAGCAATAGCCCTAACACACCATCCCCACCTTCCTCCAACTCTATTCAGACCCAAAGTGTCTATGTTAGGATCTCTTAAGGATCCCCCCAACATACTCAAAAAGCTCAACACATTTGCACCGTCCTCTGCTGGTGTGGGATTAGACGTGGACTCTTCTCCTACTACACCTTCCAAAGTGCGCAATGATATAGATATGCCATTGCTAGCTGCTTTTCGGGCACACCACATGATGTCAGGTATAGGAGGGACAAGTTCCAACCACCCAGCATCAAGCAGTGGGGGTCATCGAGGCCCGAGTGGATCTGGGTCCAGCTCAAGTGGAGGTGGAGCGTCTGCCTTTGCTTTTGGGCAATCTTCTATGTTTGGTTCCCCTTCGTCTAGCACAGCCCAGTTGCATCCACAGCCCCAGCGACAACAATCATTTTGCTCCAACACACCCCCCTTATCTCAGCTTATTTATCAAGGATCTATAAATGGAAGCACAGGGTCAGGAATAAGCGGTGGGGCAGCAGGGTCCTGTGTGGGGATGACAGGGTGGACTCCGGGTGGAGCACTTAGCGGGTCAGTCGACGGGGCCGCTGGTGAAGATGCTGCTTGGACGGCAGAGGATTTGGTTGGGTTAACTCAAACCTCAGAACAATCCATGGGAATTATTGAAGGGACAGGACAATCTGTTACCACTCGAACCGACCGGTCATTAGGGTCACAGGGAGGGTTTACATGTGGAGGAGACTTTGCCAAGCTACCACTGAGCTTGTCATCTAAAGCAACGCGAGTCTCAAATAACGGAGGATCATTACGAAGGGTTTCTATTGGAGCTTTGGGGTCATCAGGTGGATTCCCGGCAAGCAACTCTGCAGGAATAGTTTCTGAAGAATCAACAGTAGGGTCACTTGGAAGAACTGGTGGTTTAGTAAGCACCCATGTAGGCAGTGACATTGCCGGAACAGGGCAAACTGGAAAAATACCAGGAACAAGTGGAAGTTCAGTGACCTGTACTGTCACTGTTACCTCAAGTGGAGTTACGCATGGAGTCGTTTCCTCTCGTTGTCAGAGCCCAGTCTTGACTGGCTCACCCAATCCTCTGAGTGGACCCCTGTCCCACTGCCACCTCCCTAAGCCCCCTAAAGTGGCTCCTCTTCATCAGCTGGTCAATCTAGAAAGAACAAGCAGTGGCTTAAACTTGTTTAACTCTCCCCCTCACGGCTCCCCATCTTCGAACAGAGGAGTACACAACCGCCCACAACTTGATGGTTCTCCTTCGTCACTAAGCCATTTTAACCTGGCATCTCTCCAGTCTGGACTTTTGCCTCACCAGATGTCCCAGGAAAAATCTGCCTTGGCCTCCTTGGCACAATATGGTTCTGCAAATGTTTCCCCCTGCCTTACACCTATAGCTCCCAGCCCAACCATTCAGAGTCCTGTTAGTGGCCGGACCTTTCACTACAGTGATCCCTCAAGTACCATGGGATCTCACAGCTCTTTGCTCATGCCCCAGTCCTCTTTTTCATCACAGCATTCTTACCAACCACACACGCCTGGCCGAGAGTCTCCATTGGGCCGTTTTTCAGAAGAACTCAAATTTTTATCCAGCTCCCATCCATCACTGCCCCAAGAGGTGGCACAAGACTGTGCCCACCAAACCACTCGCTCATCTATAGACACTGGATATTTTCATTCTCCGTTTTCATCCCCAACTCTAGTAGCTAAACCGTATGGGTCGCCCATAAGCGGCCATCTCACCCCTCCCTCTCAAGGCCCATTCCCTGGGCCCTCTCACCAGCCTCTATCCCCAGGGGCTTCTCCAGCTGTGCCTCCTCGAAGAGGCTCGGCTGCGTTTCTGACAGATCTAGAACCTCAGACTGTGCACTCTAAACTCCCTTCCCATTTATGATAGTTGTTCACGCCCTCCTTCTGGGAGTCCTCCTGAGTATAATAATTTGTTCATCTGTCATCTCTCATTTTTGTAACTTTGATTTAGAATAGGCTTTATTAAGTGACTTTGATCTTGATAAATATATATTTATTTTATTTTGTATAGAGGTTATAATAATGATTATGTTGCATTATGTGATATATGGAGGGTGTGAAAAGATATTTTTATTCCAACTTTGATGCCAAATTTATCTCGGGAGAGGTTTTAGGATCCTTAGTCCTGGATTACACTATAAATATATTTTATAGTAAACTATGCACTATGCAAGTCTTTTATGTATTTAATAATTATTCATACATAATATTAACATACTGTTTTGTGTCAGTGGTCACACATTGATGATCCTTAAATGCATTTATTGTAGTAATTTATCCTCCCTATAAACTAAGATGAGGAAGGAAGAAGAGACGGGAGGAGGGAGAAACACACAATTTAACATGTGGCAGGACAATAATGCATATTTTTTGGCTAAATGAGTTTTTTCTGCCACATTTGTCATCTGATTTCACTTGCAGAGAGGGAGGTTTAGCAGGCTACCCCCTACTTAGTTATTTGGGCTTAAGACTCAACCCTGCGCTATGACAAGCTCACTTTGTCTTCCAAATGCATTCTGCTTAAATGTGTTGAAAGCATATGTTATGCCTCTTCCTGACTATCTCCAACTGTTAACATGTGTGTGCTAGTGATGTTATGTGAATCACATTAACTGTCAGACATCAAAGAGTGTATCTGATGTGAACTCAAGGGAGTTTGCCTTTTTAAGTAATTAATTCCAAATTGTGCATCATGTAGCAGTCTGACATTCAATCAAAAGGCCACAATATACCAAACTCATTCCGAGCAAATACACAATCCAAGCAGAAATGTCCACAAAGTGCTGATATTACACCCAAGTATTTGTCTTCAGTAAAAACAGCAGGTATATTTGTAATGGATTTATGTTCATTACACTGTACTTTCCTTTGGCCTTTGTGCCATTGTATGGATTATTCTGTAACTAAAGAGGTCATTATGTCATATTACAAATATAATACCTGGATGTTATAGCCAAATTGTTGTACCAAAGTGTCTTTGTGTAAGACACAGGTCCATGGTCCACCAGTAAAAAGGACAGAACTAGTAAATCTGACTGATTATATGACAGCAATCCATTAATTTGGTCTTAGTCTTTCTGCCCTACACGTTTTGTGTTTCAATTACCCATAATCACTTGGTTTCAATACATAGTTTGGATTAGATGATTATAATTGCATTGTTGCTTGCAGTTGACAGAAATATACGAGGAAGCTATGGCTGTAGTCCTGAAGCTGAAAGAGCTGTGAGATGGTCCTCTGTGTTTCTCTGCAGCTCATCAGTGCGACAGGTTTCGTTCAGACAGCTGAGTCCCCAACTCAGTCACAGCACTCAGCTATAGCAGCCTAATTTAACAAGACATGTCTGTAATCCCTTGACCCTGGCAGGCTATCATGAGCCTGCTTGCAGAATTGGACAGTGACCATGTATCCCTGTCGTCATGCTTCTCACAGGTTTCTGTAATTATGCACCCTGTCAGGAGCAGTGGGCCTGTGGTATATGGCTACTGGAGCCTGAGGATTTAAATTTATGGTGAACATTGGGTTGGGAGGGAGCCAGAGCACCCGGAGGAAACCCACCAAGACATGGGGAGAAGCATGCAAACTTAACACAGAGGCCTGGACCAGAGGGATATCAATCCCACAATCTTCTTGCACAAGGGCTACCTACTCAGCTATACTGTGGCGGTATTCTGTCGCATTACATCGCTTGTTGAGTTGTGTTGCCTCAGCTGTTTATGATATAATGCAAACCTGCACATGCGCGTTTCCGCAAATTGTGTAAAAAGTTTAAATACGAACTAATAAAGATACAAATGTCTCTTTTAATGCCATTTGAGGCAAGTCGTTGATGGTTTCATGTTGTTATATGTGTATTTTAAGAGTAATAGTTTTGTGTAAAGTTTGGTTTTAGCAGAAAACACACTGCTGCTGTGTGATAGCAGTCCTCTTGTCGAGTTGAACTGCCGCATACGTCATTTTACAGATGTAGACGGATTAAGCGTCCAATGGCTGACTCGACAGCTGTTAGCTTACAACCGGTCTGTCAGGTTGATAATGGAAATAATAAAATCTGGTTTGTAAGCCATTAGTTGTCGAGTTTGCCATAGGATGCGTTAACTCGACAGCTAATAGCTTTTTAAAAAAAAATCATTTCCATTATCAACCAGACTGACCAACGCATCACGGGAGCTTGTCCAGTACGCAGAACCGGGAGGACCAGACGATGCCCAAATATGGCCGAGTTTCGCTAATTTCTCTGTCCCCATGGTGGCACATACGCTACTGAGCACAAGCCATTCATTTGAATAGGGCACCATCTTGGATCGCCGCGGCTTGTAGTTGACTATCAAACTTCACACAAAACTTTCACTCTTAAAACCGACAAACCACAACATGGAACCATCAACATCTCGCCTCAGAATACATTAAAAGTGAATTGGTGTCTTTATTTGGTTGTATTTAAACTTTGTTCACAATACATCATATATCTGGTTTTGCTTCGGCTCCCGTGATACACGCATGTGCAGGTTTGCATACGAGGCAGCACAACTCAATAAGCAGTACAAACCGACAGAACACCAGCAATAAAGCAGCAGAAAATGGATGGATTGATGATTTAACCATGGGAATTTCAAGTAGTAAACATTTCCCTTGGCCATTCTGATGAAAATATATGAAAGCATTTACACAAAGAGACCTGTTTCTTCATTATAAGCTTCATCGAAACCTGTCTTATAAGACAGAGTTTGCCTGCATATAAAAAGCTTCCCAGACTTTGCTTTAGGTTTGCACAATGTCTTTGATATCATTACTCCTCTAGATTTGCACTGTCCATCTAACCTGAATATTACTGGGCAATATACTTAACCTAGCTAATTAAAAAAATTACTGTGATTTATGATTAGATGTAGCAGCTGCCGAACTTAACTTAATTCCTCTAATTAGTCATAGCGGCAAATTTCTCAGATTACTCCCTGGCAGTAATTATTGTCCTCCAGAATCAGGTGTTCCTTATGTCAATGCACCTCAGTAATAAAAGATTAGAGTTGTGTCGTGCAATGGCCATGTTTAGGTCTGCATTAAACTCAAATGACCTCTTTAGCTGCTATAAAAACAATTTGTTTCAAACACAATTATTTAAAAATATATATATATATATATATATATATATATATATATATATATATATATATATATATATATTATATATATATATATTGTATATATATATGTACTGTAGGTAGGGAATGGCACATGTGAGACACAAAAAATATAGTGGTAATGAATCCACTCAAGACACAGGCAAAAATATTCTTTGAGTGACATGCGTGTGCACAATAAATGGATTTTTATATGTTGCTATTATTATTTTATGATGTTTTTTCCATGGGCACACATTTGTATAGCAAATATCAATTTGATTTGGTTTAAAAGCCGCCAAACAAAATGTTCAAAAACATTTTTGTAAATCTGTCTGTGTGTAATATAATTCGATTTAAATTAATGTTGGAATCATAATATGAATTTATATACTGTGTTTCCATTGGACCTATTTATAATATTTCTCATTTCATTTTGAACTGTCCACCAGCTATATGTGTATAAGATAAAAATGATTTGTTCATGTTTAAGTGACTTGTTTTGCCTATGTATAGTCCTTGTACTGTGGTGCGGTGCAGGATTGGAACATTTCCCATATGCTACAAACCAAGGCATCTATGAAGGCAGCATCTGGTTTGACTCTACTTATGGATATATCCCATCTTTATAGAGGGACTGTGTTCTGGCTGTTTGGATATCAATCTATTTTTTTCTGCAATTTATCAAGAGAACTATGGAAAAAAAAAGCAATAAGGAAACTGTACAGGTGCAGTGAGATTGGATGTGTACCCCACAGGACACTGTGTTGACCTACACAATAAGCAGAGGCTGGTCAATGTGGCGGGGACAGAAATGAGGCGGGTGTAAGCCAATCAGCACATATGGCTTCAATAAAACAGTATAGAACAAAACTGTGTTTGTGTTTTCAAAAGGGATACAATTCAATTATGGCATACTTTTTCTGATCTGCAATACAAAAAAATGCAAAGGGCTTCATTCTAATATTCAGGGTATAGACTGAAAGAATTAAATAGAATCTGCACAAATTGGATTTGGAAATCAGCGATAAGTGAGAGGAATTATGTTTTAACCAGTTAACAGACGACATTGTGAAGTTTGCAGCAGCACATCTCTGTCATTTAAAAACATAAACTTATATGACCTTCTCGTGAACATCTTTTCCCTTCACAATTATCCAGTACTTCTGAGTTCCTCCTCAACAGCTGTCCATAATTACGAACTGAACGTGGAATTCCCAATATGACACTGATTGAACGACACTTGGAGTCATGGCAGCTACGCCATTAATCACAATCTTGTCGCAGCATATTCATGAAACTAACTTTTACTTTATTACTTGTTTGTTCTCATATACACTTAATGCTTCAACCACTCATGCAGAGTAGACTCTGAAGGGCTTGTATCTATCTGTCGCTAAATTATACATGTTTTTAGTGGAATAGCAAACAGAAGAACCCTGCGGAAAACTGTACAGAAAGGGCAGGCGCCTTACCTTGGATTATCTTGCTGTGAGGTGAGACTGACCACTGTCACCGTGTTGTATGCGGCTGTTATGTTCCACAGCACATGTTTTTAAGAAATAACAAAAATTTTCATCTCTTTGGGGATCAATAAACAAGGCTTTGACCCTCTTGGAGGCAAACAGATGACTGATATGTTGCGTATAGTCAACCTTGAGGGAGAAATCTACAGAATGACTCCAGTGATGATGAAAATAAAAGCGAAAAATAATTTAGAATCCAGATTTTTGTATTGCTATTACTTGACAAGGCCTGTGTGTGGTTGTTTTTTAAAATGGGAGACACAATGTTGAACACCCAGAGACAGGTGAGGGTGCTGCAAATCCTCCAAATCACTGGCAGTGTGCAAAAAAGGAGGACAGTATGCGTTTCAGCCATCTGCTTCATTAGAATTCCCCCTTGAGCTAACCTTCCCGACTCAGACACAAACTCATTGAAAGTGAAGGGCTTTGTCTTTTGTAATTATACATTATTCTGCTCTGATCCTTGCCTGCTGTGAGGTGGAGAGGCACTGGCTTAATGCCCTGCTGCTCCACTTCTGACGCCTATATACCAAAAAGAGCAACTCCCATGTAAACAAATGGTGCGTATCTGGCAATTGCATGAGCCCTTTTTCATGCCCCTTGTGTGTTTGGAAGAACCAGCTGACAGAGGTCACGGTGACATCCTGGTGGAGGTGCTTGTCATAGTTTAATACCTTCAACTCCAGCATCTGGGATTTTCTGCTTCAGTTCTCCTTGGGTCAAATAACAATAATTAATCATACCACTAAAGGGAGATCTGATGGGACCACAGTGCTGTTGATATTTGTCATAACAGCTAAATCATGAAGTGTGAAGAGTGAGACATTGCTTAAGTATATTATTATATTAAGTGACTTATTATGCCAGTTCTCTATTTGAATATATGCACATATACAACTTGACAAAACTTCTGCATTTTTGCTTCTCTTGTTTTTTTCCAGTCATATAACTACCTTTTATCTATTTTTCGAATGATCCTTCCACCAGCCAAACTAGTATTATGACCCACAAGTTCTCATTTAGGTTTATGTCAGGTGAGGGTAGGTCATGCCAACACATTGACTGCCATTGACGTATTTGTCTAAGACCCTCTATTCGACTGCAGATTACAGGACAACAAAAAAAGCTAGAAACAAACTGATTATTGCTGATGAAAGTAGACAATTCAGTCTTTCAGTATCTAGTTTAGTATTACACATAGTCTTAGCATATAATGTTCTGTGGGGTGAAATCATCAAAATGCACTTTACATTTCCGAGAAACCCCAATGTACTAAAGATTAAAATGCAATACAAAAAACAAAGGAAAGGATACTAAAAAAAGTAAATCAAATATCAAAAAGCCCAAAAGGCCTAATAGGCTTGTTCAAACAAGTTTTCAGGCCTTGTTTAAAGGCCTCCACTCTCTGTATACAATGCCCCCAGAATATCCAGAAGGAGGAGTTGCGACCTGGAAGCCCTGTCTCCTGTTGAACAGCTTAGACCTGGGTGGTTGGAGACAGCAGGTAGAGAGGAGTGAGGAAGAGGTAGCCAGGGTCGATTTCATGGACACATTGGTGTGTTAGAAGGCAGAATTTATACTGGATTCTGTTGTGGATGGGCAGCCAGTGGAGGGAGCGGAGGACAGGGGTTATGTGGTATATTTGCTCCTCATCAACATGGACCCATACACTAGAGCTTTTACAGGCTCTTGCCAGGGATCTCGACGTGGAGGGCATTACAGTCTGCGTCAGGTTGATAAAGGGCAGAGTTTTGCAGGAGACTTTAGAGGTGACAGATATGGTGGGAGCCACGTTTGACTCCAGTGATAGAGGGTGATGGAGAAATTTTATCATCAGAACAGCTAGAGATGTCTGGGTTTGGTGTGGTGTACCAATGAGGATTTAGCTTCTGTTTTGCTGAAGGAAGTTGTCTGCCTTCCATGCCTTTATCTCCTCCAGACAAGTGTGGAAAGAGGGACTGGAGGAGTGAGGAAGAAGAGGAGTCTGTTTTGCTCTAAAGCTGCAGCGTCATCAGCGACTGGGCCCTGGACAGACCCCTAAACATAATTTTTTTGGCTCATTTGGCAGGAAATTCATGGTTTTGAAGCAGGTATTCCTTTTTTTTTTTTTTTTACCAACAAATACATATTTGAGTTGAAATGAGCTTTGCTGATACCTGCCCACAATGATATCCTCTCTTCACCTCCTCCACCATGTTGGCATTATTGGAGCATTATGACCAGGACTGCCCACCATGGGCCCATCCTCAGGTCCATCCATGACTCTTGTGTGTCTGACTCAGTTCATAAAATCTCGCATTGGATTTTTTTCTCAGCACTGAACACTTTGTACCTTGAAAATTTAAGAAAGTTACTGCCAATTGGTCATTAATGGTTTGTCAGTGGAAAAACAAATTAGATTTACTTTAAAATATGCATTTATTTCTGTTGTCATCATATTATTATGTGGGGTATTTACCTACAAAACGTTTTATGTTCCTGCAACTATATTTTTGCAATCACGGCGTTCTTACGGTTTTGGTTGAGATAGGGAAGTGGCAGCTCAGCACATCTGATTCATAGTGTGTAACTGCTTTGACCGCAACCTCTCTCTATAGAAAGATGTCCTTCACCACAAATGCTTGACAAGGTTACATTTTATCACCTGTTCCGTAGGCTGAGGTCCGAGGGCCTAAAACCTGAGGCAACAGGGCCTTTTCTGTGGCCGGTTTGGAACCCCCCCCACCCTTTACTTTGTGTATGATGTTTTTCTTCCATTATTTTTTTTTTTAAATATAAGGCTGAGAAACCTGCATATTTAAATGTGTTGCTTTTATCTCTGTGCAGCACTTTGGAAACTTCTTTTATCCAATATGCGATATAAATAAAGGGAATTGGCTTGGATCTTGAAATGTGAACAAAAATAAAAATTTGTTCACAAAACCCAATTATAGTTTGTGACACCAAAACTCAAGAACGAGCAATACAGTGGTACAGTCATGAAAAAGTGTCTAAAGCAAATTAAAATATAAATTGAATGAAGTTGTTTGTGGTTATGTGAAATAGATCTATATTTTTGGCAATGTTGTACATGCAGCACTCAGAAAAATACACAGTAACTACAGCAGATCCGTATTAGTGCTCTTTCCCCTCTAAAACCCCGCCATCAAAAGCCTTTTGACATCTGCCAATTTGTGTGCAAATATTGTTCAAATGCCAAATTCTCCCAGCATTTCATGTGGCTGACAGTTTTCTTTCGTGTCACTGCATGCAGCTCCAGAGGGGAGGCTCATGCAAGCATATGCAGGAGGGAAATCTGAACCATGGCCACAGGTTGGCGACCTGACGCCCCCTCTCTGCTTTTTGCAGTTTTGCCCAAAAAGCCCAGGACCACTCCGACAGTCCATCCCTGCTGAAAAATGATGATGGACAATAATGGGCCATATGTGACCTAGTTAGAGAAAGTGAAAAGTACTGACAAAATGACAGACCTTTGTGTGGGCTATTGGGGAAAAGCAAAGGCATTTGGGACACATGATATAATGCTCCTATTTTCTGAAAGAGAAAGATGAAACCATTCATATACTGTTATAGATCACAGCCCATATATTATGTTGATCCTACAGAACTTTTCGAATATAATACAAAGTATGTATGAAAGAAGTCATGTTGTTATTATCATGCATATTAATTACATTTGTTTGACAGCAAGCGAAGATTGTAATTTATATCAAAACACAAAAAGCAAGAGTAGATTAGCCATCTTCACTGCCTTCACTTTCCAGGCCCTCCCAACTCGTCCTTTTTGTGATGTTGCTCTGAGATGACTGGTACACGATGGCCTTTTAGCTCTCTATTCATTGGATGATATGTAAATGGATGAAATAGCCTTTGATGCTGGTGTGGCGCCCTCAGCACCATTTCCCGCTGCGACATGTCAACACCAGAAACAGCGGCTCAACTTGTCACACAGCCATCTGCTATCTGCTATAAATGCCCATTTCTAAATATTCTTCCCTCTAAAAAGAACCCTTGCAATAATGGTACCAGCATAATCTTTCTGTGGCCATGCCCAGTACATCAAATTACTGTCCTTAAAATTAAATTGGAAAGGCTTATTTCAAATATGACATCTGCACTGAACATGACCTTTCCAACTACTCTGCTTAATAACTCAAAAAATATACTGTATGTGGGGATTGTTCTTTTGATAGAAAAAACATCTCAACAACAAATATCTCAATGTATTAGCACGCAATAGTTCAGCGATTTTCTCTTCCATGTTTCATAAAGCTCTCCTTTCTTGCTAAAAATAACAGTATTTATAGAAACCCGGGGGAACTCATTTAAAAAGAGGGGAAAATACAATTTCTTATTTATAGCAAATTCAATCCTCCATGACTGGTGATCCCTGCAATACCATTCTCTCTTCTCCCCCCTCCTCTCCTGGAGAAGGGGTGGAAACTTACTCTGCGGGCCCTGGAGATGCTGCTCTCCACAGCAGAGCATGCCAGCCTCTTCTCCCTGTTTATCATATTAGCTTGTGCCCTTGAGCATTTTAGAGCCAGACTCTCCCTTTGAACTACGAGGAGAGAGCAGACCAACACGCTCGTCAACCATAAATCATAGGGCTTTAGTAAGTGACACCGAATGGCCTTACAACCAGGCCTGGGTTGTCCTGAGCGCTGTCTACAAGATTTACAGTCGGCCATAATGACCATAAATCAAGAGGATTTACATAAACGTTTATGCAAAATGTATATAAGCGTGTGTCTAGACTCTCGGCTGTCTCAATGTTTTGATTCAAAATATTATCGCTTCTCAAATGTTATGTCACTCCCCCGTTTCCCAAAGCGGATCACTGAATGCATTATGTTGTGATTTCTGAAGCTGTCCGTTGTGTATCTGCTTATATTCATTTGTTTTTGCTGAAGTTTACACATGATTTCTTAATTCAAGTAAGAATTTGGAAACTGCAATGTATTTTAGGTTAATTGTAGTAGTAATTCATCTAGACACATTTTTCTGAAGACAAAAAGACAAGCGATAAGTCCTTTACTTGTCCCACAGTGGGGAAATTTCAATGTCATCGTTGTGCGCATTACAGCAGAATAAAAAGTAGGAAATAAGAGCACTCAGATTGCACACATCCAACATGGTTTATTATTAAAGATAATAGATTATACAATTAAAATAATAGAATATAATCAAATAAATCTCTGGAGCTACAATTGCTTTTTGTTCGGAAGTATTTACAGATGTGCATATTGTACTTTAGCAGCAGATAATATGCCCAGAATAAACAAGTAACAGTAATAATTGCAGCAGGTAAAGAGACCAGAGAATGAATATGTAGTAATGCAGTAATAATAATAATAACAATAATAACAACAGTTAAATCGACCATACCAGTGCACTATCCCTACTATGACAAGATATCACAATATTTTTTTGTAAACATTCTGTTTTCTCTGTTAGTGGTGTTATTATTGAATTTGCACTTATTTTTATTTTTTTGCTAGAATGACTTTCAGAGGAGGCAGAGAAAAGACAAGTAATTCAGCAGCCAGTCATGCAATGCAGTAGGATGCAGCCCGGCCCTGTGACCTCCACGCATCATCTCACCTGCAAATGAATATCCCACTTACTTTGGAAGCTAGTGTGCTCACTCTTTCCTCCTGGGTCTCCAAGGCTAGCACTCACTTTTTTTTTTTACCATTTCAAAACAAAAAATTACATGTGCGCTGCCATCTCATATTTGCATCTGTGTCCTACTTTCAAAATACAGGTTTCTCATTAGACTTGTAGCAGATGGACAGCATGTGGTGGTGAAGCCAGCAATGAAATCACACGAGTGAAGTGGCCCATAAATGTATAGAAAAGCAGCTTCATATTCCAGCTGAGTAAAATTAGACGCAGGTGATTGTCTTATGCTGTGAAGCTGACATTACAATCAGTGTTATTCTCTTTATAGATCGCTAAAAGCCTGACGGAAACCTTTCACGGCGCTGAGTTTGAGCGGTGGCAACTAGGGCAGCCCTTGAGCTGTAAATGATAATACACCTGTGTATTGACTGACATTCTTCATTGATCAGGTCTGGTCCTGCTTTAGATGTCACCGCAAATGGCAGGCTGGAATTATTTGTTCGTCGTTGCCAATGTGACCTCAATTCAGGCTTTGAGTGATGCGGTCGCCCTGCCTCTCATCTGGCTGACAGCAGAACAGCAGAGGTGGGGATGCAAACTTTTGCATTTGTAAGGGTTTCATTATGCCCACACGTGCGGCAATAACCAAGTACGCTCTGCATTTTCTTCTATTTACTTTGTAGGGTTTTTTCAGTCAATTATAAGCATGTGTATAGGCAAGGCAAGGCACGTTTAGTTGTAAAGCACAATTCATACACAAGGCAATTCAAAGTCCTGAACAAAATAAGATAGCATTAAAATAAATAGATAAATAATAACAGTACATTAAAAAGAAAGAAAAGATATTGAACTCTTGGAATTGTCAATGATCAAAATAATGTAATGTAGGACCATTTTGAACTTGAAAAAAAAAAAAATCAGCATTATAAGTTTAATTGTATGCATCCTCTATCTGGACCTTATTGCTTGATTAAAGGTTCATGAATCTCATTTTAGTGAGATTTGCCTCCGCTGTGAAAGTGGAATTCTTCAAATCCAACAGTTGGTCCTTCAGTCACCAACTATACCCTCCTTTATGTTTACAATAATAAACATTCAGGCTGACTTGAGTTTTATCTTTTTTGTTTCCACTAATACTTTCAGTAAATACATTGTCTAAGGCCAAAACTACAGAGCCTCTGCTTCACAAAGAGTCCAACCACTTGCTTATATTCCAAAGCTTTTGAAAGTAGTAAGTAAGTAATCTTTATTTATATAATGGTTATTTTTGGGCATTTTGTCCTGTCACTCCACACAGAGATGTGAGCAGGGTCGCCAGTACAGGAGGCGCATGTGGTAGGGAAACCGGAGAACCAGGAGGAAACCAACGCAGACACGGGGAGAACATGCAACACTCAGAAAGGCCCTGGTCCGACCGGGACTCGAAACCAGGACCTTCTTGCTGGGAGGCGAGAGTGCTATCCACTCAGCCACCGTGCCGCCCAATTGATATATTTGCTGATATGTATGAGTGATGCTCTCTCCACTTGCTCTAACCCTAACCCATATTACATATAATAATTAAGAGAGCAATAATTGTATATGTTATAGGTAATTAGAGGAAGATGAAGACATTTTATTTATACAGTGCATCTCATACAGGAACAGTTTCACAAGGACAGTGTAGCAAAACAACTCACAATCACAGCTAACTGCCTGAGGATAAGAAAGGTAAATTTATGCTAAAACATGTCGGTAAACTTCTTAACAAGATTCAACTAAAAAGTGGGACCCCTAAGTGCAGAAATGTGTTAGCCTGATTTTCAAATATCCAAAATAACCATTGCTGGATTGTAAATGTTCATATATGAGCATTATGTGTAAATCCGATCTCAAGGTTAAGTTAAGTCTGTCTCGCTCTGGACTATTCTCATGTCTACGCGTGGAGTAGTTTGAGTCTTACATAATATATAATACAATAGTAAGCTGTATGTGAAGGGTGACTCATTTTCATTAGCTTGGAGTGGATCCTTCAGAGCTCCGTGCCTTTGATGTTCTCTCCGAAGGTACTTCATAGGAGATACACTTTTTCTTGTACTACCATGTATAATTGCGTGTATAATTGTGAGCGTAGCTATGTAGCTGCAGGCGGTCGTACAGTTCCAACTCTTCAATGAACAAAATGGGGGAGAACAATGAGGGAGGAGCAGATGAAACGTATTGTTGTGAATGTGTGTGGACTGGGGGGAGGATGGATCTGCTGGTCTGAAGGGAAGGACCCTGATGGAGGATATGAGGTGGAGACGCAAAGTGACTTGAAAGCAGAGGCGGGGCGTGTGAGGTGATGTCTGAGCTGTGGAGGAAGTGGCGCTCGCGAACATCCACCTCAGCTTCCCTTTCTAATCCGGGAATTGCCACTGGGATTATGGAAGGCACTCTGAATTTTTCATGATTAGTACATGTCAACTCCAAACCAAATTGAGAGTGCGTTCTCACCACGGTGTATAATAACAAATGGTTTCAGACAAGATTGTTGTTTACGGCTCACTAAAATGTAATTTATTATCCAGCTTCTGTTTGTAAGCACTCAGATGGTGCAGCAATTATAAGTGTGCATATAATGTAATTTTAGTTTGCAAAATTTGACTCTCAATACAAGAGTAGTAGTAATAATAAATTGTTGAAGTAGAATAGAACGAGTGCCCGGAATTTACAGAGAGCACAATCTGTATTTTTTTATGGAATGATTTTGCCTAGATATGCTCCACAATGAACTTCTTTTCACGGCTGACATTTCTCCTTGTGGCATTTCTGCTTTTAAATGGGAACTCTGTCAGCCCGTAGTGTGTGGTTAGAAACAGCGGCAGACAGCTGCTGTGGAGTTATGGGTGTGTGAGTGCTCGACAGGTACAGAGCAACCTGTGAAGAGTCTCCAGGCCTGATCTGTGATCTCATAAGCATAGACAGAGTGTGGCATTCATCCAGCTATCACATCATGGACTGTATAGGTGGACAATGAAAACACCTTGAAAAGTGAACTTCTTTAGATCTGCCACCATTTGTGTCACACTTGGTTTTTTTAATCCATGGTTTTACATTACCTGTGATTAACTCTTTCATTTTCTTATTGTATTATACTATAGGGGGCGACAGTGTCTCAGTTGGTGGAGTATTGGCCTTTGAGACTGAAGGTCGTGGGAGCCCACCACGAGACCTTCTTCATGACTCCCACTGATGACTGCTGCCGTTGTGTCCTTGGGCAAGACACTTAACCCCACTTTGCCTGAAGCCCCCGCTGAAAGATCAAGGCCCCTTACTCACCACCTGCAGGAGGATCAGTGAGGGGCTGGTGCTCTGTGTACTGGGGACAGTACACAGAGCACCCAAGCCCCCCCCCGACCCAGAAATGGAGGATGGATGGATGATAATGAATCTACAACTGACCAATCAGAAGCCTACTATGCCCAAATTTGTTCAGCAGATATTTGGCACCAGATTCCCACCAGTTTCTTCTGTAATAAGTCAAACACTATTAGTGACGTCAAAATTGTTGTTGTGTGTATATTGTGTGTGTGTATGTATATTCACAGTATGAACCAAAAAAAATAAGTGTGTGTCCCTCGTTTATATTGGTCCTGCCTTTCAAAGGATTTGTAAACAATACAGTATTTTATATGGTTGATCTTTGGCATCTGTAGCCATTGAGGGACTGGTAGAAAGATAAATATTGTTTGTTAGGAACAGTGGATCTACAACTAAACTCAAACTCAATTGAAATTTTAAGCTCCTTATATTTCTGACTTGAGAGGCAAACAAAACATCTTTGTATCAGCTCCGTGGGGAACAACAGTGAAAATATTGTTTCTCTGTGATCATCTAAAGCAAAGCTCCCAAAGTGCTGAAAGCATGATTTATTATCAGCGGCGTACTGATGATGGACGTAGAGGCTTTAGCTGTGTGAGGTGCACTGGGCACATGGGTCACAGTTTGATATGCAGGTGCACAGAGCAGAGCAGGGTTTCCTCTCGCAGCCAGTGCTCTTGTCAGGGGTGTATTGAGGCATGGCATGTACACACACACACACACACACGCACATGGCTCCATGTTTGGCAGCCATCCGCCATGAGACGAGGAGATAAAAATACCACAAGCCCTATCAGGCAATTAAAGGGGGCTCTGTTAGGGGGGTGCACCGGCTGTCTAATGTTTCTTGCCCCCCATGGAGGAGAGACACTCTGACACTGGGAAGAGCATCAGAGGAGTGCAGATTCAAAAGGTGGAGAGATGGAGAAGGTCCACTCTATCCACTGAAGAGCTCTGTCACACAAGGGTCACTATACAAGCACTCTCTGGGAACATGTCGCTGAGAAGGTGACCGTGATGTGACAGTCGACTGCGTTGGAAAGCTCTGGGCCATGAAGTAAAGAAGTGATAAAATGATAGCACTTCTTATACAAATAGCGACCTGAATGAAGTATGTTTTGTGAGATTGTACAGTACAAGAGATAATTAAAATTGTATCTTTTAAAGGTCATGTTAAATACATTAGACATACAGTGGATTATTGTTTCTCATACGATTTTGTTTACGATACAAATTAATGTATAAATCAATATTGTTGTGTACATTTTTCCCACATCTTTCCACAGAGCACATATAGGGAATGACTATACAATGCTTAAAATAAAACATAATTGATTTTACTACTTCTTTATCACCAGGAAGCCCGTTACTCGGTAATGTACATTCTTCAGCCCTAATAGCCTTTATTATGTTAGTGATGTAGTGCCCCCTGTCATAGCTGTCATATCCAGTCCCTCACCTCCTCACCAGGGGCCCGAGATGGACTGCATATCGTCAAGTCATGGCACACTGTGGAGGCACATGCTATCACGCAGCTTCTGTCTCTTTAACTGGGGCAACAGAATATGGATGGGAAGCTTACAGAAATAAACCAGGGCAAAGAAACAGAACCATATTTCGCATTCTTGATTAAGACTACACCAGCTAAGTTAAAGTATCATCATTGACCAAAAGTACGCTCTACTGTACGTTTGTGATAGTATTACAACAACACACTAGGCAAACCCTCTGATGTAACACATACCATATTTTTTAAATGATAGAAATATGCAATTAGTGTCGGTAAAGGTTTGTCTGAAACTGATCTAAAATGTCTTCACAAACTGCTTGAATATTTAGATTCATCCCACCAAATGAACTAACGATTAGAAATTCTTGAGAACCTGTCTTAAGCACTTACTGTATACTTTTACAGGACTTTTAAGGAAATTTGATTGCCGAACTCATCCATCGCAGGCTGAATCTACTCTGGCTGTTCACCACGATCTATCAAACATGCACTAATTTGGTTTCGTTTAGAGTCTAGACAGTTCGGTTTGGATCCGAGACAGTATGCAGACAGCGGGTACAAACTGTATATTTTTCGGCTAGACCTTAAACAACAGTGTATCTACTTCTGCTGCATCTGTGCCATTTATCTTGGAATGAATACTGTTTTATCAAGTGGATACTCAAAGCAAAATCTTCCTTGTGACAAAGAGGCACCGATAACAATAGGAATAATACCATGACATGATAAATTGCAGTAATGATTGAGCTTTGTGTTTAGTTCTCCGAAATCAGGTGAGATTCCTGCCGTCGGAAGAATTCTCGTGTTGCCTATATGCCAGACCAAGCGTAGGCAAAACTTTTTCTTCAGTGTCACTCTTTATAATGTCAATTGATGAAATAGCTACACATTGACAAAATTACTTATTACTCTCTCTTCACCCTCCCTTGAATTCATCAGGGTTGCCTTCAACATTGCCGTCACCTCCTGGCGCTTGTCACGCTTGTCAACCTTACACTGCAACGTGACCTTGAGACATACACCAAGGATGGAAGGTGATGGTGCTCTCCTTTCAGCTACAATGGAACCCAGCAGAAGAGCGAAGTCATATGTAAAAATGTAAGTAAGCTCACACTGCGTTCACAAAGCAGCAGTGAAACCTGCTTATGGAACAAAGGGTGCATGGGAGCTCTGTGCTGATCCACATCAATCAAACCAGGATTAGAATGCCTCTTTCTGCTTTCTTTTCCAAAGTAAAGTTGAATATGCTGATGTAATAGCAGTCTAACCTAAGATCAAGAGTATGTGAGAGAAAAACCTTCACAAATATATATATACTTGGATACAGAGATCTGACTTATAACTTTATACCACTTTGTATATACGGGGATAGATAGGTTTAATACCATACATTTTACCTCTTCAAAAGGAGGTTTAGGTCTGTATCATTGACCTGAAATGACATAGTGTAGGGCGCTGTCTGTAAGTAAGTAAGTAAGTAAGCTTTTATTTATATACCGCCTTTTCACTGCACATCGGAGTCTCAAAGCGGTTTACAATTGTTATTTTTTTGGGAGTGCCAGTACAGGAGGCACATGCCATACCTATTGTACATATTTTTAGTGGTAGGGGAAACCGGAGCACCCGGAGAAAACCTACGCAGACACGGGGAGAACATGCAAACTCCACTCAGAAAGGCCCTGGTCCAACCGGGATTTGAACCCAGGACCTTCTTGCTGAGAGGCGAGAGTGCTATCCACTCAGCCACCGTGCCGCCCTGTAGGATCCTCCCATCCTCCCTGTAAGAGGAACAATTACAAAAGTGATGCATTCCTTTTTAATCGTACTAGAAATGTAACGTATAATCTCCCTTGTATTGCCCACATAAACATAAGTAGCTTTTGATGTTGGACATAGCGCGAGGTATGCCATGTGCACACCTTACATGGGCAAATAGGGAATGTTGTGAAACTGAATTATCTCTATGTCTACAGTATGAGTTTTTTGGGCGGAGTTTCTAGAAAAGTGAGCATTTGTTGTCTCTGTCCCATTTTGGACACAGCTGTTTTGCTCCAGCACCTGAGCTTTGCCTGGGCTTGTTCACTGGCAGCGGACTGAGCCAGCACAAACCTCTTCTCTGCTTCACACCAATCCAAAACGGAATAGCGCTTGTCCCATCAGGCATCACCTCTTCACATTCCCTACTATTTCATTATCACTGTGTCTTCTGTACTTCTTCAACAGGAGAAAGGAATCAATTCATGTAAGATGAAAGTAGTTACGATCAGATTATTTGAGTTGGGCGTTCATGGCAGTCACGTCCAGTGGTACATATAGGTGGGAATATCGGGCCAATGCCATTTGCATACAAATTGCCCAGCTGGTACCTTGTTGTTATGACAACGGCCCACAGCTCCCAGAATTCATTTGGAAGTGAAATACCAAAAGGAAGGCTGTCAGGGAGGTGTCATTGTGCTTTTTGAGACTTTTATTAAGTGGCACTCAAGCAGTGAATTAAGATTAGGGCTGAAACAACTAATCGATTAATCAACGACTAATCGATTATTTAAATAGTCGACAACTATTTTAGTAATCAATTAATCGTTTTCTGGTTCACACGGACTCAAACAGAGCAAAAATGACATGAAAATGTAGTATTTTTGATTAAAACCGACTTTGTTTTTATAATTTCATGAATATCTGTCAGTCTCATCCAATCAGATAGCAGAATTAGCACAAAGAGCCTGTTACAAACATTTACTTTACGTTTACGCCATCAATACGTCCTCGAGTGTTGCCACTTTAGCTTTTTGTGATGAAAAAAAATTTTTTTTCTACACAATTCACAGCCAAGCGATTACTCGATTGATCGTAAAAATAATCGATAGATTAATCGATTACAAAATAATCGTTAGTTGCAGCTCTAATTAAGATTATTTATTACTCTTCTGTCAGGGGATCTGATTACAAAATATGCTTTAAACAATTCACAAAGAATCTCAATAAATCATTAACTTTTGGCAATTGTCTATTTTATAGATTGCATTCATATTCTATAATGATATTTCAGTTTGAGGGCAGGTGCCAATACAATGTTGAAAAAGATGTCCAAATGTCCTATTATTTAATTAGGATTAGATTCACAAACCTTTCATAATATTCTCCTTTCCACTGGCCAACATCATTTAAAAAATCTTGTTACCACTTCTGGACACCTTTTTGAGAAAATCTTTGACAATAATTGATTATACTGACAAAGTGCTGTATACAGTATATATTTTATATATTTTTTCTCATGAAGATTGCCAGGGAATTACAGAGAATCATCTGAACTAGGTCGAGAAGTCTGACTTTTGACAGTTACCGTAGTTCTGTCCTCCACCACAATGTTAAACTATTAATTCTTTGGAATCGTGTGATGTCTCTGAAACGTAACACATTCACATCTATTTCATCTTACATTCTACACCCAAAATATTATGTTGTTTGATAACCTAATTTTGCACCAAAACATGCATTCCTTCTACCATTGTGACATGCGTATTGAAACACATCCTGTCTATATTTAAACCTGGATCACACCATTTATTCTTTCTTTGCCAGGGAAGCACTACAGTACAGTTGCACACTTGCTACAGTTACAGCAGCTTTTCTCTAAACCCACCCTTGTCAAATCCTCTCTGAGCTCAGGGCTCAAATGTCCCACTATTTTGAAGGCACAGTGACCTCTACTGGCCACACACGGCACAGAGCTTTCACTCATGGACGTCCTCTCCCAAAACCCATTATAGAGAATTCAGCTCAAGGGCAAGTGTTGTTTTTGCCATTGTCATCCTAGCTCAGCGGATAGTAGTAGCTTGGATGGGTATTCCTAGACCTCCTGACCCTCATGTTTAATATTTAACTGTTGTGTGTGGTTGTCAGGCTAAACACTTGTAAAGAAACACCACTTGACTTAGTTCCCAGATGCCTAAGATCTTGTACACATTAAACAACCGTCCCCCATCCATACAGCTGTTACAGATTGATGGAGACAACTAGTACTGGCCACTTTAGTCTGGATTGCAAGGCTTTGGATCAGCAACAAATGCACGAGTGTCTACGTGTTGACTTGCACCCTTTACCTCAGGGTGGGAGCAGAGGGAAGGTGACACGTCTGCTGAATATAAATGCAGCTGAAGTTATGCTCTGAGGGATGACAGCGTGCACAATACTCGCCCAAGAACGTGCAACCTTTTCCCAAGGTCACAGCGCGCCGCCGGGTCCAGATCTCTCCCAAAGCAGCAGCAGCAGCAGCAGCAGCAGCAGCAGTAACAGCAGCAGTAGTAGCAGCACCCCTCTCATTTGTCACTTGCCATCCAATTTAACATGGCAACTCGATGGGGGCTGTGTGGGGCAGGGAAGATCAGCCATGACTTCAGTGTGGCGATGAAGACACTGCCTCCAGGAGACCATCAGGTATACTTTACACAGAAAGGCAATTTATTGAAGGCAAACAAAATCACCATAATTCATACAATGCAAAACCAAGACATTTTTTTTAACCCTTGTGCTTTTTGACTCAAGGGTAGCACAAGGGTTGGCCACAGTCACAGATGATCAAATGTAGAAGGAGAATCTAAGTTAGGTTTTATAATAAGGGCTGGTCAAAATGTAACCAATGGCACTACCAATATATTTAGGGTATTTTTTAATCATTGTGGTAGGTCAATTTGACCCAAGGAAAGCACAAGGGTTTTAATGGGTGAGGCATGGCACAAAGTAATGTATTATAAGGACATCTGACCAAGTGACTTTACTCTTATGTAGGTGCACAGTCTATGTCATTAGGTAGAGTATTCCATTGACAGGGAGCATGATGAAGTATATCTGATTCTCCTAATTCATTTTTACCTAGTGTCAGAGACTACGTACAAGTTCATAAAGCACAAGCAGATCAGAAATATAATAAATATGTTTTTTTTTCTGTTAATTTTTTCCCCTCCATTTTATTTGTTGTCATGTTATGTTGAGAACTGAAGGATTTTTGACTAATGGAATTCTCAAGGCAAAAATAAAAAAATCATAGTACATACAAAAATAAATGTATGGAGGTGGCGGATTGAGCTATGCAATCAAATAGAGCTACACCTACGATGACAAGGCAATTTTGAACACAAACTTGTAAATGTACTTGTAAAAGTAGGGTGGGCCTCCTTAGGCAATGCAATGTTATCACAGAACAGGATTAGTGAAGTAGTAAAATAACCTGTTGAAAGAAAGGCCTTGTATTTGTGAGTTTTCAAGGATTTGTATCTCCAAATCTTCCTGGCTCAAAATAAATAAAAACACAGCGTATTATTCCAAATGTGTGTTTTCATACAGATAGCAGTTGTGGCCTCAAGAAGCTTAGAGCGTGCCCAAGAATTTGCAAAGAAACATAGCATTCCGAAAGCTTATGGCAGCTACGAGGAGTTGGCCAGTGATCCAGATATCGGTGAGTTAGTTTGGCTCTTCATACATCTAAATCTTGTTTTATATGAAAGTCACATAACACATGGTTGTCCCATACAGACGTCGTTTATGTGGGAGTTCTTCACACACAACACTGGAAAGTCGGTCTGCTCTTCCTCAAAGCCAGCAAAAATGTGCTGTGTGAAAAACCCTTCGCTATGAAATGAACAGCAGACAAGTGCAAGATCTGGTCACCGAAGCTAAACAAAGAAATGTTTTTCTCATGGAGGTGAGTCATTACTACCATTACTACTTTTTTAAACTTTGAGTCATTTGAATTTAATTTCTAACCCTAGACCAGTGTTTTCCAACCGGGGTTACCATCCTGTCGAAAATCAGACTCACAGGCAGGGATCTTTGCACACCAGAGCAACCTGGAAGTTTATTCACAACAGGCAGTATATTCAGGCAGAACAATAAACAGGGAAACATTATATATTGAAATGTCATCATGAAAGAGCCAAACCCAGGCGTCAGTCAGCTCAAACAACGGATACACAATCGTAGCAGATACGCAATCAAAGTACATTGTGTATCTTGTACTTCTATTTTTTATCTTGTTTTTGTACTACTATACAGGCCATCACAGGCGGTACTTTCAATTATTTTCAAAACTTACAAAACATTGATAGCAGGAGGTAAATGTGGGCTACTATGGCAAGTTATACATACTTGTAATGCATTCTAAATGTCTCCGTAAAACAACCATATCATTTATTTTATTATTTAAAAAAAACTCTATTCTCTTTTAAAACCTATGGCACAATTGTAAATAATAAATGATAAACAGAAATATCATTTCATAATAGTTCAAGCATTGTACTCCATTTGTTGTAATCTAAAAAGTCAAGTTAAATAAAAGCAAGAATGCTCTATCCCAAGTCGATCCAGTTTGCACCATAAAGGAGGCCGTACTGGTCCAAAACATGTTGGTGTCTATTTCAAATCGGGCTAATTATTATTTTTTATTATTTTTATTATGTAAGTGCAGTTTTTTGGCTGTATAATCATCTCAGATACAGATTTCACTCAGGACTTCACTTTTTTTTTCCTCAATCAAGTTTTCAGCTCTCAGTGGAATATTTAAATTGTGGGTTTTGGAATTACAATTGATTTTAAAAAAGGTAATTGCTGTAAGCGTTATACTTGTCTGGGACAATTTATGCTGTATGTTTTTCCTCTATGTTAGGTTAGTCAATCTTAGTTTGTAAATGCAAACACTTGTGAATTGCAGGCGATTTGGTCTCGTTGTTTCCCAGTGCACGCCGAGGTGCGCAAGCTGCTGGCGGAGGAGGCGGTGGGAGAGGTGAAGATGGTCAAGGCGTACTTTGGCTCTCCTCAGCTGCACATTCCCCGCTCCGTGGAGAAGGAGTTAGGAGGAGGGGCTCTGCTGGACATCGGAGTGTACTGTCTGCAGTTTGTGCTCATGGTGTTCAGAGGAGAAAGGCCACTGTCCATCCAGGCCAGCGGCGTTCTGTTAGACTCAGGTAGACTGCAGAACAGATCAGGTTCATTTTATTTTGCCATTTGCAGTAAAACCACATTATAAAACATGTGCAAAAGTACCCCAGTGTGCACCAGACAAATAAAATAAGCTAAAACGTACAAGAAACAATTGTCTCGGTGAAATCAAGAAATAATTTTAAAGGTGTCTTTTGGTGATAGTTTTCTACCCGTTGGGAGATGTGGCTTTGTGTATTGAAAATATATAATTATGAGACATTGCTTTGTACAAACTGTTCTAAAACTTGAAACATATACTGTACATTCTGACTATGAGCTGGGTTATGTCTCTGCAGATTTAAAGCTGGTGTACCCAACTTTTAAACCACGAGAAATTAAAATACACACAGCCTCTGTCACATCTTCAGATCAGCTTTGTAAGATAGAGAAAAGAGCTCCTATAGCCCAAAACGACAAATAGTGACTTACAGGGTTCTGATTTGTTCACATTTTATCTTTACAAGACTCCCTCTGTTGCGACTATGGGGGTTGGTACAAACAAAATTATTTACGAACGAAAAAGTGGGTAGCCCAGTTTTAAAGGACCATTTGGAATTATAGATAGAAATGATCATTCTTTCTAACAAAAATTTTAAAATATGTTCTTTTAGGAGTGGATGAATCCGTGGTTGTGGCATTGAAGTTTTCCAGGAACAGAATGGCCTTCTGTGCCTTTTCAATTTCTGCCCGTCTTCCAAATGACGCTGTTATCTGTGGAACTGAGGGCTCCATTAAAGTAAGCAGGGATGATTAAATTCTTAACCAAGGACTGAGACATACTGCAACTGGGGAGCCTGCTAATTACATTCATTTTTAATTAAATTGACACATTCACAGAAAGAGAAAAAACTCCCATATCACTAGCTATTATCTAGTCCATTTTACTTCCATGATAATTTATATTATAACCTATTTCCACAGGTCCTTGGGCCAATGCACTGTCCAACCACACTGGTGGTTAATGACAAACAGGCTGAATATCCTCTGCCCGAGCCCTGTATGCCCGTGAATTTCACCAACAGCACAGGACTGCGCTATGAGGCCCAAGAAGTTAGACAGTGTCTTCTTAAAGGTACATGAATGCAATATCTGTTCACAATTAGTATACTGTATATCGTGATACATTTTATTTTAAACCATGTATTTGACCTGTCAGTGTTTTAAGATACAAGGTACACATGCCACGTTAACATTCTTCATGCTCTCTGGACACCACTGTATCACTTTCAGGAGAAAATCAAGGACCCCTCACATGTGTATGAAGTCTTACCTCCTACCTGTGGGTCATGGGGCCAACTCTACCCAAAGCTGACTGCTTGTTGAGTTTTGTCCTTTCTCAGTGTTTTGCCATTAGTTCAGTCAGTTTAATAGTAGTGTTTCAGGTGGTGCCTTTTACCAGAATATTTGATTTCATGTGTTTCATTTTAGATTGTATAACACTGGGGTCTGCCATTAATTGTCTCTGTGTCCCCACACAATGGCTAAAATGTATAGTTGAATCATAGACAACAAAGCTAGTGGCCTCGCACCAAAGAACATCTGTGACATGCTGCTAAATGAACCTGCTCGAACTCTGAGGAGCACAGGGACTGGCCTCCTGCTGGTGCCCAGGGTCAGGACTAAACATGGGGAGTCTTCCTGAAAATATGAGACAGGCTTCTTCTCTGACAGTTTTCAAATCCAGGCTGAACAGTTCTTTTTATCTGTGTGTACAACTGAGGGATTTTATCTTCACTCTTTTCAATGTACTGTGATTAGTAATGATTTGAATGACTTGTGAGACTTTCTTATCTTGTTTTGTTCAGCACTTTGAGTTGCCTTGTATATGAATTGTGCCAAGTGTGTGTGTGAAGAAATACATGTTGTAATAATGGCACGGTAAGTCTATACTGCCAAATGTCATCTCTCTGCCATGCTCAAATAACGTATGCAGAGTTTCATTATGGGCAAATATCCTTCTGGATCCATGTGCATGTGTCTTAACCTCATTAATACTGCTCTTTTTTCCCAGGACTGAAAGAGAGCCCTCTGATGCCGCTGTCAGAGTCTGTTCTGCTGACCGAGATCATGGATGAAATCAGGAAGCAGGTGGGAGTCGTCTTCAGCCAGGACAACCAATGACCGAGCTAATTGACCTGGTTTAAAGCAGTAAAAAATATCTTACTTCAAATGACGGACAATGCTTATTTTGTGCTCCTATAGGAAAAAGACAAAACTTTACTATACAGTTGAAGTAAACCTGTAAACATATTACAAATGATGAATTAGGAGACAAACTTAAAATAAAATAATAAGTGATTTGTGAAGCTGATAAATATTTGTGAGTCCATGCTTTTTTCACACACCTTGGTCTGAAATGCGCCAATAATGGAAAATAGAAACGGTCATATTTCTGGCACCAGAATTGAAGAAAAGAAACGAATCCAGTGAAAAAGAAGATGCTTTGACGCCCTCTTTTGACCAAACTGTGATACTACATCTAATTCCCTACTGGTCCCAGTCACGTGTGACATTCTGACGTCATGTAACACAAATTACTTTTCATGTCAATTGGGAAGGCAAGGCAAGTTTATCTGTAAAGCACAGTTTTATAATTGCATTTATTTGGCAACTGTTGATTTTAATTATTGAAACTGAATTATTTAATGAATGAATGAAATGTAACTAATAACTCCTGCTAAAAAGATTTATATTGTAAACAATATATTTAACTATTTTTTTCCTTTTTACCTATGTTTTAGGTCAGGTTTTTTCCCACTCCCTGAACACCCCCTAAGTATAGTACATGCATGCTCACCAATGTGATACTGATTTGGATGAAAGCTGATAAGATAAGATAAGATGTGCTTTATTTAGCTCACAGAGGAGAAATTTACATGTCACATTTGGCATGGATAGAACACTCAGATTGTGCAAAAGGAGGAAATGTGCAAACATGTTACATGCAGGATATATGTGCAATAAAAGTGACAATAATTATGTACAACAAAAGTGACAAGTGTCGATTGGAAACAGTGTCAATAGTAGTGCAGGTTTTCACACAGTGATCATTTAAAGTGACTTATTGTACAGTCTGACAGCGGTGGGGATAAAGGCCCTGCGGTAGCGCTCCTTCTTACACTGAGGGTGCCTCAGTCTTCCACTGAAGGAGCTCCTCAGCTCCTCTACAGTCCTGTGCAGTGGGTGGGAGGTATTGTTCATGATGGAGGTGGCTTTGGCTAGCACCCTTCTGTCCCTCACCTCCTCCACAGAGTCCAGGGGGCAGCCCAGAGTGGAGCTGGCCCTCCTGACCAGCTTGTTCAGTCTGTTTCTGTCCCGCTCTGTGCTGCCCGGGGCCCAGCACACGGCAGCGTAGTAAATGGCAGAATCTACTGTGAGATTTCATAACACTTTTAAGCAACTTTTGTTAAAGTTAAACTCATCAATCTATCAATGTGCAGAAGCCAGTACTTTTCCCTTGTTTTGTCTATCTGAAGGCCAAGCTACAAGCACACCGTGGAAGCTGCTGATTGGAGGTCTCAATGCCTCCGCTCTGTATAATACACTTGCATTCTATTGTATCTGTGATCGTGTGCTTTGTTTGTGCTGTCTCTACCATCGACAATAAAACATGTCTTCTGTCTGAATTTAAGACGCGATCCCAGACTATGCCATCTTCTTCACTACCACAGAGTAAAGTCCTGAGCAGGGGCCTGCTCACTCCGAAGGACCTCAGCCTCCTCAGAAGGAAGAGGCGACTTTGGCCCTTCTTGTGCAGGGCGTTTGTATTATGGGACCAGTCCAGTTTATTGTTAATGTGAACACCCAGGTACTTGAAGCTGTCCACCAGCTTAATGTCCTCCCCCTGGATGTTCAGCAGTGTGTGGGAAAGTGGTTTTCTCCTGAAGTCGATGATCATCTCCTTGGTCTTACTGGTGTTCAAGCACAAGTGGTTGCGCTCACACCAGTTGACAAAGTCCTTGATAACCGACCGATATTCCAGTTCGTTCCCCTCAGACACACAGCCCACGATGGCGGAGTCGTCGGAGAACTTCTGCAAGTGACAGCTGTGTGTGTCGTGTGTGAAGTCTGAGGTGTAGATGGTGAAGAGAAACGGTGAGAGGACAGTGCCCTGAGGGGCCCCAGTGCTGTAGACTACCACCTCAGACTCACAGCTGCGCAGCCGCACGTACTGTGGTCGGTCTGAGAGGTACCATGCAGTGAGGCTACTGTCCACTCCCGCGTCCTCCATCTTCCCCTGCAGCAGTGCCGGCCTGATGGTATTGAAAGCGCTGGAGAAGTCGAAAAACATGACCCTCACAGCACTCCCGGCGGGCTCCAGGTGGGAGAGCGTCCGCTGCAGGAAGTACAGTAGATGACGGCGTCCTCTACTCCGATGTTGGGTCTGTAGGCGAACTGCAGCGGGTCCAGGGTGGGGCTGACCACGAAGCGGAGATTCAAGGTCCCCATTCCTCCATGCTGTATAATATCACATGCATTCTTAGTCATTTTCTTCACTAATACATACAAACATATACTGTAAAAAAAGAAACAAAAAAATCTCACCTTTTGCTTTCCGCGGGCGGTTATCCCTCTTTAAGCTCGGGTCTTCTACCAGAGGCCTGGGGGCTTGAGGGTTCTGTGCAGTATCTTTCACATTTTTGGTGAAAGATACTGAACGGAGTGACTCTGGTCCGCGGCGTGTCTCACGTGGAGGTATTCACGGACGCGTCACTCGAGGGTTGGGGCGGGGTCCTCGGTCAGAGCTCCGTTGGAGGCTTCTGGTCGGACTCAGCCCGCCACATCAACCTTCTGGAGATGGAGGCAGTGCACAGGGTGCTGCTGCACTTTGCTCCTCAGCTGCAGGGGAGACACGTGATGGTTCGCTCAGACAAGACCACGATGGTGTCTTATCGGAACAGACAGGGAGGCACCAGATCCCCCGCTCTCCATCGCATGGCGACGGTGACGCTGCTGTGGGCGGCGCTTCACCTCCTGTCCCTGAGGGCGCGCCACGTCCCGGGTGCCCGGAACGTGGGTGCCGACAGGATGTCCAGGGGGGGCCCACTCCAGGACGAGTGGGGCCTGGCCCCGCGGATAGCTGCAGAGGTCTGGCGGAGATTCGGCCGTCCAGTGGTCGACCTTTTCGCCAGTGCAGAGAACGCACAGTGCCCGTCCTGGTTCGCCTTAGGGGCCGCGGACGAACCACCCTTAAGGGTGGACGCCCTGGCTTACTACCCCTGGTCAGGGGGCCTGCTGTATGCGTTTCCACCAGTTCGTCTCCTGCCGGTCCTACTGCGGAGGATCGAACAGGAGGGAAGGTCGGTGGTCCTGGTGGCTCCGGACAGTCTACATGCCCGGTGGTTCCCTTTCCTGAGGGGCATGGCGGTGATGGAGCCTTGGGCCCTCCCGGACGAGCCGGGGTCACGGCGGTTTCAGGGGGTTCACGGCCCATTCCCATCCGTTGGTCAAACGCTTTTTGCGGGGGGCCCGCAGGAGGAGGCCCCCGCTTCAGAGAACGCCCCCGGTTTGGGACCTCAGGGTGGTCCTTAGGGGTCTGTCGGGCCCGCCTTTTGAACCGGTGTCGGAGGCGAGTCCTGAGTGTGTGGCTTTTAAGACTGCCCTCTTGCTGGCGTTGGCGTCTGCTAAGAGGGCGGGCGACTTGTGTGCGCTCTCCGTCCATGCGTCTTGCCTGTCCTTTGGAGAGGCTGACGGACTGGTGGAGTTGTGGCCCAATCCGGCTTTTCTCGCTAAGGTCATCACTTCGGCCTTCAGGTCGAGAGTGATCAGGATTAGGGCTTTCCATCCGCCGCCGCATGCCTCCCCAGAGGAGGAGCGGCGGCACCTTCTGTGTCCTGTCAGAATGCTTAGGCGTTACCTGGCCATGACATCTTCCTTCAGGGTGGTTGATCAGCTGTTTGTGTGTCTGGGCCCCAAGAACAGGGGCGCCCCGCTGTCGTCTCAGCGGCTGGCGCACTGGGTCGCCACGGCTGTGTGGCGGGTGTATCAGGCTCAGGGCCTGGCCCCCCCGGTGGGTTTCAGGTCGCACTCCACGCGTGGGGCTGGCGGCCTCTACGGCCCTCCTCAGGGGGGCTTCGGTCGAGGACGTGTGCCGTGCGGCTTCTTGGGCTTCGTCCTCCTCTTTCGTCCAGTCTTACCTTTTTGGATGTGTCGGACCGGTCGGTGGCATATTCCGTGCTTAGTGCAACGGATTGAGTTGAAACCGTGAGGTTCCTCTTCTGAGGGGGTCTACAGTTGACTTGTCCGCCCTGGTTCAGGAGCTCTTGGGAGAGGCGTCCTGCAGGTGCGGTACGTGTGTGCTTTTGGTCAGTTAGGTAGCCTTCGGTCTGTGTTACTTGGGGGTGTCCTTGGGAGGAGTGGCCCTGTAACACGCAATTGATTATTCTTCTGCCCTGAGTCTTCTCACTGTGTGAGGGTCCTGCTTGGGCAGGAATCCAGTCACTCTTCGCTGGCCTGCTGGGAGTACATGTTCCTATACGGCCTCCGCGTTGTGTCCCACTAGCGAAGTCCTAAGGGACGTAGCACCATGACGTAGAATTAATAGTTACTTATATAACTTAAGTTCTACGAATAGGTGCGTAGTCCCTTAGCTACGAGCCCATCAGGCCAGCCCGGCTTGGCAGAGTTCAAAAGGGGGCACGGCCTTGTGCAGGGGCTTTCATAGAGGAGGGTCGCTAGTGATTGGAGCATATTTATATATATTTGATCTCTCTGGCGTGTGACCTGGGGGTCACGTGATATCCCACTAGCGAAGTCCTAAGGGACTACGCACCTATTCGTAGAACGTTAGTTACATAAGTAACTATTAATTTTACGATTTTGAAATTTCGGAAAGTATCGGCAGAAAGAAAATTACGACTGTGGTGTTTGGGTCAATATAAAACTACACTATATACAGGTAAAACTATACAAAATTCAGGTGATCCCAACTCCTTCCTCCAAGAGAACAAATCTTTTCTCAACCCCTGTCAGGAGCATCAGAATGGGTCAAATGCAGAGGATGAATTGCACAAATAAAATGCCGTCCTTGGACCCAGATGTCAATGCTCAGGACCACCGGAGCGCCTGGAGAAAATGGGAGCACTTGGAGGAAACCTATGTATACATGGGGAGAACATGCAAACTCCACTCCACTCAGAAGTGGCTGAATGAGCCAGAACAGGGCTTTGTTTCAAAGAATGGGAAGGTTTGGTCTCAAACCTGTATAAAAATGAAGGTAGAGCAACATCAGCAAACATCATAAAAATGACCTTTGGACCCAGTTGATTTGCAAACTCACAGATCCAAGACATTACGACTGCATTAGAGCTTTTCAGACCAAACTCCAGAAAACTTTCAGAAAATTGTTGTTTTCTGAAAATAAAGTAGTTTTCTGAAGAATAAAGGCTAAGACTAAAAAATCTATGCGGGTCAAATTTGACCCCAATTATCAATATATTTATAGATGTTAAACTTTTTTCAGAAGTCATTTTCTAATATTGTTCTATTATAGTCAGAAAATATTATTATCCATGGATTTTACATTGAGTATGTTTATGATTGAAAAAAAAACAAAAAACATTCCGCTTAAAAATAAGTGACATGATCTGTCTCGAGGGCCATAAAATCAAATAACAATTAGTTGATATGGTTTTGAATGCATATGTTAGTATTAACTATATCGAGTGATGATTCTTTCTTTTTATTGGTCAGGACTGAGTTAGACCCCGGGTCAAAATTGACCCGCTAACAACGGGCAGTGGTGCCGGTTCCTAACACAACATGAGGGTTAAGATCAGCCACTTGCTATGCTCTGGTGGTACAGGCCATGTAGGGGCTTGTCCTCCCATGATGGGCTCTCCTCCAGCACCTCCTCCTTTCGCCACTGTCTGAGACATTCACTGAGTACGTCATCCGTTTTGGCCTTCTCCATGATGTAGTTATTGAGTTTGGATGTTTCGTCCTGGACAGTGGCTCTCACACTCACTAGTCCTCGGCCTCCTTCTTTACGGCCTACGTACAGTCTCAGAGTGCTGGATTTGGGATGGAACCCGCCATACATGGTGCTGAAAGAGAGCTTTGTGAATCACTCCGTGAAATGGACAAAGAAAAGATTCCAAATTTCTAGTCAATCAAAGACATAAAACGGATCTTGAACCCCCCTGCTGGAGCACATTTTGGTGGTGTATGGGAGAGCCAAGTAAAGCTGGTTAAAAAAATCCTGAAGTCTGTCCTTCAACAACAAAGCATTGATGACGAATGCCTACAGACACTTTTTTGCAAGGTTGAAGTTATAATCAATGACAGACCGATAACCACACCTTCTGATGACCCAAACAATGACCTTAGAGCCCCCACTCCAAATCACCTGCTTCTCTTAAAGAAACAACCAGTGCTGCCTCTAGGTCTGTTCAGCATCAATGACTCTTATTCACGGCACAGATGGAAACAGACCCAATATATGGCAGACCTATTTTGGAGGCGGTGGGTAAGAGAGTACCTACCAACCGACAAAAATGGACCAAAGCAAGACAAAGATCAAGAATCAGCGCCACATCATCTCGCATCAGATGATGTGGTGCTGATTCTTGATGAAAACGAACCAAGAAATTCCTGGTTGCTTTGCAGAATACTGAAAGCAATTACAGATGGCAAAGGATTGGTATGACAAGTACTGGTGGAGACAAAAACAAATATACTGTACTTGAAAGACCAGTGGATAAATTATGCATTCTGCTGAAGTCACAAGCAAAAGCTTGTTTAAGAGAATTGCCATAATGGACGATATGAACATATAAAAAAATTTAAAGTGTTTGTGTTGTTTATGGTAATTATAAACCCTTATTATTAGGGGCGCGATTGTGGAGGCCGTTTTATTTCCCATTAAGAAAATGCTAATTCTAAGTAAATTATTTTATTTTGGTAGGCACCTATGCTTTATTTTGTATATGTTTGGGTGGGGGCAGGTAAAGTGTAGTTCCTTTTAATGACAGTAGGGGGAACCAGTGAGTGTAATTTGGAAGCTGACCTGGGTTTTGGACCGTGCTTTTTGGTGGAAAACTGCATTGGATGTGGAATTGAAACCGTTCGTTTGGAACCAGGAACATTTCTCCGTTATTCCGTAAGTCTGGACATTCAATCTGTTTATTTTTTCAAGAGCACACGTCAAGCTAAAGCAACAGCCCAGGCTGCTCACAGTGGACACTCTCAACAATTGCCACCACAGCGCTCATGAAGTGATGTGAGTTTCCATAGCCAGTAGGTACGGACCATATCAGGGCCAGGTACTGTCCAGTTTTTCATACCTGAGACTCTGTGGCCCGCCCCCGACAAAAATGCGAAATGCGTCGGGAAAGAGAAAATCAATAAAAGAGAAAGATATGAAGAAAATAAATACATGCATGTTATTATTTATTTGACCAAGTGTCTAACATAATAAAACCATAAGAGACTTTATCAATTAAAAAGTGACAGTATTTATTTAAAGAAGCTATACCCATTTTTTTTTCTAAGTAGTTCATAAAAATGCTTATTACTACAAGTTGTATAATAATCTGTAATTTAATTGAAAACTTGAAGTCATTGATTCAGCTGTGTTAGAATACAAGCCTTGAAAAGTGCTGCGACCAGCCTGTGTCCTCTAGCCCCTACAGCGCTGCTAAAAACTAGGGCTTCGACTTCAAAATTTGAATATAATTCTAAAATTAATAAAATATATATATTCGAACAAATATTAGACAGCCTTTATAATTCGAAATGTATTCAATGACAGCAAATAAAATAGTTAGCTCCCAAATGTTTCACCTGGATGTGCTTGGGAGCTAACAGCTAAGCTAGCTAGCTCCCTGGAACTTGTTAATGGTTACTTCCGGGTAACTGCAGTTCATCCAGAGTGATCATGGGCCTCTTGGCTGCATCTCTGATCAGACTTCTCCTTGTTTGAGATGAAAGTTTGGAGGGACGGCCGGGTCTTGGTAGATTTGCAGTGGTCTGATACTCCTTCCATTTCAATATAATTGTTGCACAGTGCTCCTTGAGATGTTTAAAGCTTGGGAAATCTTTTTGTATCCAAATCCGGCTTTAAACTTCTCCACAACAGTATCTCGGACCTGCCTGGTGTGTTCCTTTGTCTTCATGGTTCTCTCTGTGCTTTAAACAGAACCCTGAGACTATCAAAGAGCAGGTGCATTTATACGGAGACTTGATTACACACAGGTGCATTCTATTTATCATCATCAGTCATTTAGGACAACATTGGATCATTCAAAGATCCTCACAGAACTTCTGGAGTGAGTTTGCTGCACTGAAAGTAAAGGGGCCGAATAATATTGCACGCCCCACTTTTCAGTTTTTTATTTGTTAAATTTTTTTAAATTATCCAATAAATTTCGTTCCACTTCACGATTGTGTCCCACTTGATGTTGATTCATGAGAAAAAATTAAAATTTTATATCTTTATGTTTGAAGCCTGAAATGTGGCGAAATGTTGAAAGGTTGGAGGGGGCCGAATACTTTCGCACGGCACTGTATATATTGTGTTAGCAGTGCGTTGCTTTAGTACCATTTCATCAGTGATTGTTGAACAGCTTACAAGAAGTTGTGCTAATGCTAATGTTAGCATACATGTCAGATTGCAAATTGAGCTAGATGGCTCTGTGTTATGAGAGCGTAGGGGAAATGAGAAGCCATTGAGCGAGTTGGGGGGCGGTGCTAAACATTCAAACCTTGCAGAAACGGGTATAGCGCCTTTAATTAGGCTCCATGAACGAGTTGCACATTAAAATAGCAGACAGTCAGTAGATTAATTCAGAAGTTGTATGCTAAAACCGGGTATTGTCTATATCTGGTCCAAATCAGTATAAATAAAATAAATTTACAACTTCAAACCAAACCAAATCAAAATGGCCGTTGAAAGCAGCCAAAAGAAAACAAATCCGGGACCATATATTAACATAAACCCACTTTAACTTTGGCCCTGAAACAATAACTAGGTAAGAGAAACAACAACAGTGGCTGACTACAAACTGCAGCAGCATTGACACTAATGGCACAAATGTTCACCATGATATAGTGCTTCTATGTTGAGGCCCGGAGGTGGCTTCAGTGCATCAGTCCATATATACATGCAGAGATCTGCTGGTGGCTGGAAACTTTACAGTTCAGTCTGCACACCCAGGTCAGTGCTCTCAGTGCTCTAAGTTCTCATGGCTTCATCGCTCCCTGCACTCAGCAGTAGGCCAGAAAATTATATATATATTTTAAAATCTTAAGCTTTGAATGAACAAGGAAATAAATAAATGCAGACTGAAAATAATATAGCTTTATTATTTTGTTTTGAACCAAAAAACCTTGCATAATAATAATCTGAATGTATTCAATCTTATAATTTGTAGCGTTAAATTAATTTGCAGATTGTGAAATGTATCTATCTATTCATGTTTTATTCTATTTTGACAGTTTGGCCCTCCAAACACGTCACAGCCGATGAAGTCTGATCAGATTGGCCAATCGAATTTATATAACGGGGTGGGTGGGGGAAGTAGAGGCCTATCAGCTTTAGGTACATTGTAGGCGTATCAGCTACGTCCGGAGGTACTGTTCATGTTTAATACCCATACATGAATATACAAGTTCAAAGTGTATAAAATGACCCAACGAGTAAGATGGGGCATCTGCTCTGCTGGAAAGATAAGTCACGATTTTTCTGTGGCTCTGAGAACTTTGTCCTGTGAAGAACATCAGGTAACGTAGCAGCAGATGCATGGTTGACTTTCAATAAGAGACTTATATACTAACCTATTATTTTATTCATATTATTTATTATTATTACCAGAGCAGAAGTTAAAAAAAACGTGTGCGCCTAATGCATGTTCATGATACAATACAAGTTACCATAACATATTTCAATAATATGTAAGTAATAATATGTTAATAGCATGACCCTGTTACTACAATATCACGGCCTCTTCTTTCATAACTATTGATGCACACAGGAGTGCATGTTTGGATGATTATGTGGATTTGACATATAGCCCCTATTCGGACGGGATTAGTTTTACAAAGTATCACAAATTAGGGGTAGATTGTGATAATCACAGAGGACGTCTGAGATCTGACAGCGCATTCGCACGGGATAAGCAACGTCTGTAATTTTCACTGACATGTGACATAACGGCTGCACGTGAGCGGGTCTCTGCTTCACGCAGTTCATAAAGACTGGTTTCTTTATGAACAAACACACACATGTGGATTTTTACTGCTCTACAGTTCTCTGGCCCGTACTTTCTGTAATGTTTAAACAATACTTTTTGTTCGGACTACCCGGGAACGCCCCCCAAATACTCCGTTAGCATACACAGTCTATGGTTAGCATACGTGCGAGCCGACAAATAGTAACGGCTGCAGAAACACGTCTGTAGTGAATGAGGACGGAGACAGAGTGCAGAGTAAATGTACAAACACGTTTACGATGAGTCTGATCATGCGGGTGCGTACCGATGTTCCCCGGGTCCGATGTTCCCCGGGTCCGATGTTCCCCGGGTCCGAAGTGGGGGAACATCGGGACTTCAACAACGAGACCAGTGCCGCTGTTCCCCGCGTGCGCCCTTTGATGTTTGATGTTTCCTCCTCCACGAAAGATGGCATATGATCCGCGCCAACTTTTGTGTGAGAAAAAATACTAACTAGCCTAAGCCTATTTACTTTTCTTTTTCCCTCTCGCTCTTTGTGTGCTCATATTTCAGCTGATCGCAGCTTGAGTCTATGCAGGATATTTTTGGGCATGTTATGGGCATGTTATCTCCCCTTGCTCTCCCATGGGCATCTATATTTGACAAGTCTGACTGAATAAAATGAGGACGATTGAAACTAGAGCTACTACATCTGTTAGCCTATAGTTTTTCCAAATACGTGGTTTTGCTGAGGGCACTTTACGCATAATGGACACGCATATGACGTCGTTTTTGTTGTAAAACTTGAATATGCTCTTTTAGTTTTAGAGATATTAATACATATTATTCTATTCAGAATGCGTGCGTCATTGTGCATTGTTGTCCCGCCTTACGTGTCACTCACAGTTAAAATGTAAATAACCAATTCAAACATAGCATTTTTACAACTTGAACTTTAAGAAAAAAATGATCAAAGGAATCAGTGTAAAATAAGATCGGAAAAGCTCAATTCATGATTGTTTAATTAGGTTTCCCATTTTTAAATACAATTGGAAACGCTCAGAATTCAAAAATATTGAAAAGTGTATTGGCTCCTACAGTGGGGGGAATAATAATAATAATTATAATAATAATATAACCCCCTGAGCGTCATCACGTTCCTACGTTGCTTCAAATATAGTCCTGTTTATTGGCTGAACAATTTTGTCCAATATCATATTACACAGCGTGAAGCGAGAACAACCAGCTATTCCTCGTCTTAAAGATTGACAACGCTCTCAAAGCATTCACAACAGAGCAGCCTTTTTCATTTTAATTTTAAGAAAGTTCAGCGTGAACTTTGTGAGGTAGAGTAGCCAGAGGCCCGGGCCCGTAGGTCCCAGAGGAGGAGAGCGCGGTCAGGCCTGGCTCGCCTTGCACTGATGAGGTAAACTCTAGGCCTGTGTGAGACACACTGTGGGCCTCACTGTAGGCCTCACTGTGGGCCTCACTTTGGGCCTCACTGTGGGCCTCATGTATGAAACCTGCGTACGGCCAAATCAGGGTAAATGAGGTGTACGCAAAATATTACACTTTTCCGCATTTATCTATCTGGACGTGAGCGTACAATACGCAAAAAATAAACGCCAGGTCTGGAGGTGGTGTAAACGCTGAACTCAACCTTCGGCACAACACGCATGAAATTCAAGATATGTACAACAATAAACATATTCCCTCTGGCAAAATTATATGCTGTGTTTTCATTGAGGATCATGTTTCAAAATTTGAATTTGCGCATCAGAAAAAGTCTAATGGAAACACGCAAACTTCGAATAAATCACAGCTCATGAGGACCCTCTATTAAATCTGACTTGTGTGTGTATTATTTTGATCTGTATGTTTTTAAAATGTGAAGCGCTTTGTGATCCTGGACAGTGAAAGGCTCTATATAAATACACTTTACGGTTTACGCAACAGGGATGTGTGACCCATCTATTGCTGTGGCAGGCTCTGCGCTGCGTAATTACCCACGGCTATTTGTATTCCTCATTCACATCTAAAGCAATGTGTTATTTCATTAGATTGGTGTAACCCTCACACAGACACACACCCCAATAACGCATCGATGGTATTGCTCACTCACAAATGTCTCACTGCCCTGTCCAGAGTGCGCAGCGAGTGCCGTGAGAGGTCGCGCCACATGTGCAGAAGTTTTTGGCTCCAGAGTTTCTTTGTGAAATCTCTAAACATCCGACGTCCACTCAACCTCCAGATCACGTCAATATCGCGTCGGTCGGTCGTGACCTTTTATTTACGTCCAAACGACGTCTCAGAGGCGCATCTCGACGTGAAACAATGACCTGCCATAGACGTGGATTTGACGTCCAATCCCAACCTCCCTACCAGCCCTGCTCAGCCTGCTTGGAAACTTGAGATTGTTAGCACGATAAATGCATAAGTTCACAAGTATTGTTCTTAACCGCTTCATGAGTGCTGATTAGTTTTTAACAAGCAGAGAAAAAATCTTTGTTAAAAAACGTAAACCCTAATCAGAGTCAACGACAAGCTGACTTGAACCCACGTCGCCGGGTCTTTAGACACTTACAGTAGGTCCCATTCCGTTTTTGTCGCCTTTCACGCGTGAATCACACGAGAATCACGTGTGATTCACGCGTCTTTTATTTTCCCCCCTCCCAGTGACGTTGCAATGACCAAAACAACCACCAGGTGGCACTTGTGAGCAGGGTTACATTGGCGAGTTTCTGCCCGCGCACATCGACAATCTGGTTTAAACGGGCAACTCCTTGTAGCAGGCCAGTCTCTGGAAAACCCGCAGACATTAAAACTACTGCATATAACGTAAACTTTTGCATCACGTTGGTGATCTTTTCCAAAAAGAGAGAATATCGTTATGGAAAGAGAAACTATTGGCTCCGCTGGTGTCTCCTCCCACTCAGAAAAAAAGCAGACGCCTTTTCTCTGGCATTTCTAACATTTATAATAAATACATAAATATAACAATCATAATGAAGATGCTTTCAAATAATTTAGCAAGCTGTAATTCATTTATTTTAACTCCCTGCCAAACTTCTCTCGCTGCTCTCTCCTCCGCAAATCACTAAATGAGGAAAAGGGAATATTCACTCAATCTATTTTGAATGTTACACATACAATATTAATATAGTCTAAGCACGTGTACCACATGTAGCCCGTGTATTTACCACAGACTGTAAGTATTAAAGTAATGAGGCCCCTGCTTTAGGCCTCTGCTGTGAGGCCCACACCGTCATCAGTCTCGGTGCCTCTGTGTAGATCACACGTCTGTCCTCGGGCTGGAGTGTTTCTGAGGCTTTAAGCGGGGAGTCAGGAAGGAGCGATCCTGTTTGTCAGCATGATTTTTTTGTTTAACAGCCTCCCTGCGCGATTGCAAATGTACTCAAGGGACTCCCATACCGTGGCTCACATATATAATATTATATAGGGATCAGGAGCTTTCTGACCCGACCCACCCGCACCTGACATGACTCATATTTTTGAGGCATCCAACCCGCCCGAAACCGCGGGACCCGCGGGTTGACTGCGGGTTTCGGGCCGACCCGCGCACCTCGCATGTCCTGTTCAAGGCTGCAGGAGCAATTGTCCATTATTTTAATTGGACTTCTGGTCCATGCACACTGTAAAAAAGATAAAGTTAGTTCAACTCAAAATTTCAAAGCAACCAGCTGCGAAGGATTTTTGAGTTTGAAGGCATTAACTTAATTCTTCAAGTTTTGAAGAACTACACTTATTAAGTTGTGTCAGTTAAGTTTTTCCAAGTTCTGCCAACTAAGTGTTTAAATTCAAGTTACTGGAAATTTCAAGTCTGTAAAAACTTACTTTTTTAAGTTCAGATTACTGTCGCGAGCAGAGAGAGAGAGAGAGAGGTGAGCAGAGTGAGAGAGACGCGAGCAGAGAGAGAGAGAGGTGAGCAGAGAGAGAGAGACGTGAGCAGAGAGAGAGAGACGTGAGCAGAGAGAGAGAGAGAGAGAGGTGAGCAGAGAGAGACGTGAGCAGAGAGAGAGAGACGTGAGCAGAGAGAGAGAGAGAGAGGTGAGCAGAGAGAGACGTGAGCAGAGAGAGAGAGACGCGAGCAGAGAGAGAGAGACGCGAGCAGAGAGAGAGAGAGACGTGAGCAGAGAGAGAGAGACGTGAGCAGAGAGAGAGAGAGAGACGAGAGCAGAGAGAGACGTGAGCAGAGAGAGAGAGACGTGAGCAGAGAGAGAGAGACGTGAGCAGAGAGAGAGAGACGTGAGCAGAGAGAGACGTGAGAAGAGAGAGACGCGAGCAGAGAGAGAGAGACGTGAGCTGAAAGAGAGAGACGCGAGCAGAGAGAGAGAGGCGTGAGCAGAGAGAGAGAGAGAGAGGTGAGCAGAGAGAGACGTGAGCAGAGAGAGACGTGAGCAGAGAGAGAGAGACGTGAGCAGAAGAGAGAGAGACGTGAGCAGAGAGAGACGTGAGCAGAGAGAGAGAGACGTGAGCAGAGAGAGAGAGACGTGAGCAGAGAGAGAGAGACGAGAGCAGAGAGAGACGCGAGCAGAGAGAGAGAGACGTGAGCAGAAAGAGAGAGACGCGAGCAGAGAGAGAGAGGCGTGAGCAGAGAGAGAGAGAGAGAGCTCGGTGAACTGTAAAAACGACAACTCAAAATTGTTCACCTTACAGTTTTGTATGTGATGACCAAAGCGATGAAATGAGGACTACTGGTTTTACAGAAACTATTCAGTCGTGAAAAGTATGTTTCATTCTGATTGACAGGACAGAAGCAAATGTTAATGTTATAAAACAGCAGAGAACTGTATGAAAGTAACTGATACATGTCCAAAAGCATTTGTAAAGTGTTCAAAAGAGAAACTGCCGCGATGATGTCACACACGACTCAATGTTGTGGAGGTTCTACCGTAATGATTTTTTGTATGTTTTTTCTACGTAAATACTGTATGTGTACTATTTTTGTTGCAGAATGCTGTAGAATTGCAAAGAGCATAAGCAGTAAATATGTGAACATACAGTACATACATATGTATCACTAAATACAGTCACAATGAAAACATGACTAAATCATTTGACTGTTGTTCATAAACACTGATGTCAGGACACAGACACAGACCGTTTCATTGACATGAAGACTTTCTTTTGAGGAATTAAGTTCATTTTGAGAAAGTGACTTTTTAGCAGTTATCCATGAGGTTTTGCAGTTTGCACTCATTGTTCTGAGAAATGCACTAACTGTTGTTAAAATGTGAAGAATTATGTGAAAAATGCACCAAAGACACTGAGGAAAAAACTGATTACAAAATATATACAGCGCATTCTCAGGGTACACAGCACTGCCATGGCATGTGTATCTGTGGTCTCACAGACTACTGTAGCTCTTGCAGCTCTCCCTCCCCCACACGAATAAACAAAGCCCACCCCAGCCCCCTTGCTGTTATAAGTCATTACCTACATTTGCAAATCAATACATGCAAATGTTAGCAGCCAACCTAGCAAGTTAGCTCCCTGTTCTCAAAACAGGGGCCAATTTCGGTTGGGTTTTCTAGTGTTAAGAAGAACAGGTGGCGAGAGACGTGAGCAGAGAGAGAGAGACGTGAGCAGAGAGAGAGAGAGACGTGAGCAGAGAGAGAGAGAGCAGAGAGAGACGTGAGCAGAGAGAGAGAGACGTGAGCAGAGAGAGAGAGCAGAGAGAGACGTGAGCAGAGAGAGAGAGACGCGAGCAGAGAGAGACGTGAGCAGAGAGAGAGAGACGTGAGCAGAGAGAGACGTGAGCAGAGAGAGAGAGACGTGAGCAGAGAGAGAGAGACGCGAGCAGAGAGAGAGAGAGAGAGAGGTGAGCAGAGAGAGAGACGCGAGCAGAGAGAGAGAGAGAGAGGTGAGCAGAGAGAGACGTGAGCAGAGAGAGAGAGAGAGAGGTGAGCAGAGAGAGATGTGAGCAGAGAGAGAGAGACGTGAGCAGAGAGAGAGAGAGAGAGGTGAGCAGAGAGAGAGAGAGAGAGAGGTGAGCAGAGAGAGACGTGAGCAGAGAGAGAGAGAGAGCAGAGAGAGAGAGACGCGAGCAGAGAGAGAGAGAGACGTGAGCAGAGAGAGAGAGACGTGAGCAGAGAGAGAGAGACGCGAGCAGAGAGAGAGAGAGAGGTGAGCAGAGAGAGAGAGACGCGAGCAGAGAGAGACGTGAGCAGAGAGAGAGAGACGTGAGCAGAGAGAGAGAGAGAGAGGTGAGCAGAGAGAGACGTGAGCAGAGAGAGAGAGACGCGAGCAGAGAGAGAGAGACGTGAGCAGAGAGAGAGAGACGCGAGCAGAGAGAGAGAGACGCGAGCAGAGAGAGAGAGAGAGAGAGAGGTGAGCAGAGAGAGAGACGCGAGCAGAGAGAGACGTGAGCAGAGAGAGAGAGACGTGAGCAGAGAGAGAGAGAGAGAGGTGAGCAGAGAGAGAGAGATGCGAGCAGAGAGAGAGAGACGTGAGCAGAGAGAGAGGGACACGAGCAGAGAGAGAGACGCGAGCAGAGAGAGAGAGAGATGCGAGCAGAGAGAGAGAGTAGCTCGCATGCTGAAAAAGTGTGAGCACCCCTGGTTTAGGCAAATTAATAACTATTTTTTTGCCAGACATGTTAGTTAATTCTGCTGAACTTATCCCTGCTCATGACACAAAGCTTTCAGAAATTATGTTATGATGAAGTTATAAGCTGGGTGGGCATCATGACAGACTTAATCAATACCTGATTAGATTACTTGTCCAGGGTGGTCAAAGTGTGCCTTAACTCTGTCCCAATACCATATGGTAAATATGTCCTGTTTACTCACTGGATAACTCAGCATGTTATTAATTAAGTATAACTAATTATCGCTTTCAGTCATATACCTGTACATAACAACACTACTCATTGTTGCTGTTCGCTGTCAAACCAGCCTTAACAACCAGTCTTACATGTGTTCTTGTTTAACCAGAAGCAGGAGATGATCACATTTGCTTTGTAGCCATTTAACCCTTGTGCTATCCTTGAGTTATATTGACACAGTGCCTTGTGATTAAATACTTTAAATTATTATTTTTTATCTGAATTTTGATGATTTAACTTTTTAGACCCTAATTTAGGCTTTTTTTTCTCCTAATTTTAATCATCTGTGGTGGTTCATTTTGACCCGAGGATAGCACAGGGGTTCATACGTTAGGAAAAAACTCATCAAACTAAATATTTTTATATGGCACAATTTGAGTCTTTCGGCGCAACTGATTGGTCCAAGACAGAATATGACATATCTCTTGCATTCATCATGATACATCCATCATGATGCACAGGAAGGCTCCCATTTCTACTTTGTAACTGCATGCACAATATGCACTGGCTAGTTTCGCTCTCTCAAACCTTGTCAAGCCTATGGAGGAGTATTTCTGACCAACTTACATATTCACCATTAGGCAGCATAATAATTATATACAAAGGAGCTTTAGCTATAATACCTGTGAGATAGTAGAGTGAAAAGTCAATGGTTAATCTAAGTATAGGTGCTGTATATTGTGCTGCTGTTCTCTGTGACTTTGAAGGTTGGCAAGGTTGTGGTAAACATTTGTTAAAAAGAGATTCCACACTAAACTTTGCTAACATTGATTTTTGGTGTGTATTAATTTGTTTTTCCTTTTTACACTCAAGATGATGAACCTGTAGGACCACTGTGAGTATACGATACAATTAAACTATAATACCATACAATTGAGGAAAAGTGCTTTGGGAATGTTTCATCGGCTGCCTTGTAAAGAAATATTACTTTGTTCTCAGGAAAACAAACTCAACAAATAACCACAAGGAAAAAAACATTCGCCAGAGGAATATGAAATAAGAAATACACGCAAGTAAGAAAGAGTAAATGGCTAAACATGGCCCCTTTTTATTTTATGGATTACCTTGACACTTATGTCTTTATTTTCACAGATCAGATGACTGGGCTGCATATTTTGAATAGAGGAAGACATCTAAGGTGGAATGCTGATGGGAATGGAAAAAAGCATATCTGTCAGACTTGATGAGAAACAATATCAGCATAACACTGGCATCAAAGAGAACATAATGGCTGTCTAAAGCATGCCTTATTCAGTCTTACGTGCGTTTTCAGGAGGAGTAATAATGACTATAATCACCACAAAGGTGTACACATTTTTAATGTGATGTTGATGTCTCCTTTATTAATTTCATCTTGTCCTCAAAAGAGGTGATCCCTTTTGTATTACATATCATGTACAATGCATGCAAGATAAATACGCAATAGGATACTCAGAATTGACATTTTCTGTTGTTATCCCTTGTGTGGCTTTTCGTTGGAAATGATCTATGTTTTTTATATCTAGCAATTAGTTATATTCTTGAAATTTGTACAGCATATCATGGCCATTATTCTATGTTTGAATTTGTGACAAAAAGTCCACTTTTTGGGAGACTTTATTTTGAAGCAAGGGCTTCAAAGATAAGCAGTATTTATTGCGTGGGGAAACTTTGGTGTGTTTAACTTAAAGCTAAACAAATTATGTGTATTAATTCTATTTTCTTTCCAGAGTTATTAGGTGTCTTGTATATGTTGAGGTATGAGTGTTCAAATGATAGCGATACTGTAAAAATGTTTTTATATTTCCCAAACTCATTAACAGATTTTTATTTGCCTCTACTTAACTGTATAGCATGGCTATGATTCTATGCAATATGTAATCTTGAATAGATATATGGAGAGCAGTTTGTTTCACTCAGTGAAGCTTTAATATTGTGAGATCACTTGGAAACTGGCATAGCAAAATCACTGCTGTAGCTGCATGACTCCTTTTTCAATACAATGTAAGTATGTTTATTGCGGTGGAAATGGACCTGCGTACAGTTGGGAACTGAGGGACCAGAGTATATAGCCAAGATTAACTATATGAGTGAAACAAATATTTTTTTCTGAATAAAAATGTTCAAAAATATAGATGTTTTCCCACAGTCTTTCAGCCCAAACTAAGTGTCTTTAATTGTTGTCTTTTCAAAGAAGGTGAACAGCCAGAAACTCTTGGAACATGCACAGTGGAAAACAAACAAATAGCCATACTGACTCAATCTTACTGTTTCACCAATGTCTTCAGTTCACCCTCCACCTTCTCCACAAAAGCAGAGAAGCTTGGATCCAGCAGAAACACACGTAGAATGGGCTCCAAGTCACCTGGTGCCAAATGACTGTGATGGTACAACTCCGGCAGAATTAAATTAATATCCCCTAAGAAATGCTGAAAAGCCAACACACATATTACATTTCAAATATGGCAACTTTTCTGATAAATCATTTGGAACAGCAGTTGTATATTACCTGCGCAAGCTTCTTTATGGGCAGTAATCCCTGGACTGACTCATACTCCTTTCCCACATTATCACCACTCTTAAATTACAAAAAAAGAATTGGGGTCAAGTGTCCAAACAAACAATGACTTTATCACTAATTGAAAGCTGGCTTTTCAACTATGTCCTTTCATCTTTACTGAGAACTCCTTCAGTGTGGATGTTTTGTAAAGGTCACATGCCACTTGAATCAATGTCAAGTTTGTGAAATAATTGTATTTTGCTGCCCAGTACCACATCCTCACTTTGGATGCATTGTACACAGCCACATGACCCTATTCTATTCTCTATTCTCCTAAATCCATCATCCAATCCATAATGAATAGGGCTGATCTGCCCGGTCATAAAGCTGAATTATGTAACAATATGTAGGTTTTCATATGGAAATATATGAAAAAATACAAATTGTAATTGGTGTCATTGTCTCAAATGCTGTGTTTGTTTTGATTGATTATTTTATTGAATTATTTGATCGTGTTTTCCTTTGGGTAAGAATTTCAAAGCAATACTTAGGACAATGTTTTTTGTGATCTGAGGGGCATAGCACTTTACGTTGTATCTATAAATCAATTATATAAATGCTTTCTTTGCTGTCTCTGTGTGCCTATTTGGGGTGGGGCATAGTGTACAATACATGTATGATTTATGTTTTCAGACAGAGTAATGGTGGTGACGTTAACGTGGAGGAAAAAGCCAATTGTACATAGCACCACCTAGTGAGAGAAAACATTATGTGGGGATAAAAATAGCCCCTTGTGCATTATGCAATACACTATGCACTAACCATATTTAAAGTAATGGCAGAATTGTTCAATTTAGCGCTAGTTAAAGGGAAGAACAACTACACAAGTGTATTTTTGTCACCTGTATAACTTGCGCCGAGCTCTCAGGGTGGGTTTGATAAGGAGGTTGTGGGGCGTCCTCCAGACAGGTAAGAGGCAAGTACTCCATTACAATTTTCAGTGCGTCTCCAGTCTGTGTGAAGGCATCATCCTTGCTTTTGCTCTGAAACTGCAGCCTGGTCAACCGGCTTTCTCCCTGGAAATTACAACTGGAGATGTAAACATACGTACCGATGCAAACATTCAATGCTTTTAAATTCCATGTTTGATAATAATGGACGGACAATAGACGGAATGGATCCACTTACTTTTAGATTGAAACGAAAGAGGAGATTATCATTTTTTTTATGAACTTTGATAGTGTCCGCACTACTGATCAGATGCACTGTTTCCTGGAAAATATGTAAAATATGTTAATAGAAATCTGCAAAAGCACAATAATGTCACTCACAAGCAATATTTACTGATCTCACAATTTGCTCTCTTTGATTTGCTCAAAATATTCTCTCCAGAAATAAATTATTTGAAATGCCCGTCAAGAAGAGATCCCTACAACTACCTGCAGATGTCTCTGTTTACACAGAAACATTCCGTGAAGAGCAGTGGCGGGATAAGCCAGGAGCATTTGGCTCACATCTCACAAATGTAAAACTATACGCTATTTTACGCGTTCGTTCGTATATGAGTGCTATGAGTGGATCGCACTCTCGCTTCTCAGCAAGGAGGTCCTGGGTTCGAATCCCGCTTGGAACAGGTCCTTCCAGGGAACTTTTGCATGATCTCCCCGTGTCTGCGTAAAACAACAATTTTAAAGCGCTTTGTGACTCTGGTCTATGAAAGGCGCTATATAAGATAGATAAGATGTACTTTATTAATCTCACACAGGAGATTGGCAAGGATAGGAACACTCAAGAATTGTGCAAAAAGTAAGAAATGTATAAATATAAATAAAGATTACTTACTCACTCACTTATTATTAGATTTGGGCAATTGAGTGACAAGTTCAGTACAATTTTTGTCTCATCCATTTTATTTCAAAATGTCCATAAGCATTCAGTAAAATCAATGCACCAACACAACACAGACCTACCAGACTTTCCTGACCACGCATTACAATCAAGTATCCAGTGTCCAAAATCGTCATATGAATCGGCGCCTTCTCCACACTCTCATAAACCTAAACAAAGTGAAAATATGAGCCTTTATGCACTTCTAACTTATTTGGGCTAATTATTACTAGCATACTGACACAGTGCTTTGCTTACCTTCCATGGTATTATATGTTTGTCTTTAGCTGCTGGTGTGTAGCGGGCAAAACGCTTCAATTTCCACGTCCAATTTGTGGCCATGTTCAAAAGTGAAGAGGATGGAAACAGAGAGAGCACGAAGGCTGTGGAGATACCATAGACTGTATATATTAATGATACTCTAGGATGGCTTTGAAATGGCGCGCTTTGGACTCGCACGTGGCAGAAGGAGGAGGACTGGTCACGTGCAGACCCCTGTGGAACCAATGTTTTAGAAGTCGAGAATTATCCAGCAGATTTGACCTATTGTTTGTCCCATAAACTGTAAATATTAGTACGTCTATTAGTATATCTGTCCCAACAAGTTTAGGGTTAGGGTTTGTACTGCAGTTGGTGTTTTTTTTGGGGCCAGTTCATTTATTCAGATAAGATAAGATAAAATATACTTTATCGATCTCACCCTGGAGAAATGTACATGTCACATTTGGTACAGATAGAATCACTCAGATTAAATGCAAAAGACAGAAAGTGTGCAACATGTTAAAGCTTGAGTCTGGGCAGGATATAATTATTAACAATTAAAAAGAGCAATAAAAGAAAGAGTGGCAGACTTACAGTGATTTATTGTACAGTCATAGACGATACAAAAAAGTAGGCTCACACTGATTGACGGTGAACTAGATGTAATGACCATCAATATTTTAACGGTTAATATATATATATATATCCCTTTCATGCAAGAATTATGATAGGCTTCAAGATTTTTTCCCCAAATGTTTTAATTCCTCTTGAGGCATGAAAAGATAGAAAATATTTTAATTTTGAAAAAACTTGAATTGTCCATGGAGTTGATGACACGTCCACTAGAGTGGACAAAGTGCATTTGAGTGACAGAATAAGAATACTGTAAACACCATACAGTAGGACATCTTGATTTTACCTTTAGCATTGTACTTTTCTTATTTTAACACATTCCAAAACTGTAAAATGTGTTCTCTGAAACATTAATCAAAGAAAAACACATTTTTTACACTGACTAAATGACTAAACTACTATAATGAACTTGGCTGGTACCTATACTGTAGGCATAGAACTGAGACAAGACTTTAAAATCTGTTTAGGCTTGTTCATCTGAGGTATGTGAATATGACATGACCAAATGAATCCCTAGAAAGTTCTTCAGTTCACCCAGTGTATTGCCCAGTAGTTATTTTCCATTGCAAAGCATAGAGGTCTGAGTTGACCATTATATCATCAATCAGCTCATTCGGAATTTGATGAATGAAGGGCTCCTCCCTCAATCTTCACTTACCACTCTCTTAAAAAGTAAAAAGTAACAATTTACTCTTTACCCTCAAACTTATATTTTTTAGCTTTGCAGACATGTCTGCTATCTATATTGTTGTGTTATTGAGCTTGATCAAGTCGGACAGCACCATCTCCCTCAGTCTCTTCATTCACCTGAAATTCTTCAGCATCTTCTCCTTCCACATCTTAAACTGCACTGTCACAGCTGTTACCATTTACTAATTGTCTTTTGTCTGGTACCTTTCTTCATAATCACCACAAACAGCACCCTCTTGAGTCAGATGGTAATTCCTGGACTGCCCTCCAGGCTTTTTTATTCTGCTCTGCCCCTGACCGCTACAAAACACATGGAAAAGGATCATTATTCTCATGATATGACTAATATTCACAAGATATAATATATATCAAACAATGTTATTTATTTGCAGCCAAAACTGTGTTGAAAATAAAGTATTTCCAGAAACAACAAAGTTGCAGCAACACAATGCACTGTATTCAAAATGTAGCCACAACGCACAATGTCCACTTTAGTGGACACGTGATTCATTGCAATTTCCTCAAAACAGAAAATCAATACTTGGGTTTTTCAACAATTATACGGCTCCTAAGATGTTACTTGACGTCCACATATTTTTTTTTCCTGCAAAACTTTCCTAGATCATAATGTATGAACAGATTTTCCTCCTCCACTAAGCACATTTTCTCTTTCGTCAGCCATCGTTTTTTGAGAGTTTTTTTTTTACATTTGTATGTTTCCCAGGATGTAGCAGTGCATATGGGAAGACACACGAGGGTCCACTTTAGTGACTAAAATGCAACTAGGACTAGGAAAACAACTATTGAATAGCTGTCCACTGTAGTGACCACTCTGCATGAAAGATATACAGTGAGAGTAAAAAGTATTTGATCCCTTACTGAATTTGTTGGTTTGCCCACTAATGAAGACATGATCAGGATTGAGGTCCGGAGACTGGCTGGGCCACTCCATGACCTTAATATGGTTCTTCTTGAGCCACTCCTTTGTTGCCTTTGCTGTATGCTTTGGATCGTTGTCATGTTGGAAGACCCAACCACGGCCCATTTTCAGCTTCCTGGCAGAGGAGAGGAGGTTGTCCCTCAAGACTGCACGGTACATGGCTCCATCCATCTTCCCACTGATGCGATGTAGTAGCCCTGTGCTCTTGGCAGAGAAACACCCCCAAAACATAATGCTTCCACCTCCATGCTTGATGGTGGGCACAGTGTTCTTTGGGTCATAGGCAGCATTTTTCTTTCTCCACACACAACGTGTAGAGTTTAGGCCAAATAGTTCAATGTTGTTCTCGTCTGACCATAGAATCTTCTCCCAATCACTTTATGCATCTTTGAGGTGATCATTGGCATACTTTAGGCGGGCCTCCACATGTGCCTTCTTAAGCAGGGGTACCTTTCGGGCACTGCAGGATTTTAACCCATTCCGTCGCAAAGTGTTGCCAACTGTTTTCCTGGTGAGGTCATTCACTAACTCCTGCTGAGTGGTTGCAGGACGATTTCTCACAGTTCTCATGATCATTGCAACCCCACGAGGTGAAATCTTCTGTGGAGCACCAGATCGAGGTCTGTTGATAGTCATGTTATACTTTTTAAATGTTCTAACAGTTGCATCAATGGTTTTTACTTTGATTCCCAGCATCTTGCTAATGTTTTTGTAGCCCATTCCAGATTTGTGGAGGTCAACAATCCTGTCTCTGAGGTCCTGAGAGAATTCTTTTGTCTTACCCATGTTGGAGAGCTTGGAACCGTCTGAGTCTCTGATTGGGTGTCTTTTATACAGGTGATTAGTTGGAAGAGGTGTCTTCATCTCAGTCTTCAATTCCCAAGTTGATTGGGAATACAAATGAATTGAAATATATGAAATATATTTCTTAAAGTTATTTTCTGGATTTTCTTTTTTATATTCTATCTCACCATTTTTAAATGCATCTACCATTAAAAGTATAGAATGATCATGTCTTTATTAGTGGGCAAACCAATAAAATCAGCAAGGGATCTAATACTTTTTACTCTCACTGTATATATTTTTTTTATCTTCATGACTATCAAAATTGTAGATTCACACTGAAGGCCTCAAAACTATGAATTAACTCATGTGGAATCATGTACGTACCTAAAATAAAAGTATAAAACAACTGAAATTATGTCATATATTCTGGGTTCCTCAAAGTAGCACCTTTTGCTCTGATTACTGCTTCGCACACTCTTGGCATTCTTTTGATGAGCTTCAAGAGGTAGTGACCTGAAATGGTCTTCCAACAGTCTTGAAGGAGTTCCCAGAGATGCTTAGCACTTGTTGGCCCTTTTGCCTTCACTCTGTGATCCAGCTCACCTCAAAACCATCTGGATTGGGTTCAGGTCTGGTGTCTGTGGAGGCCAGGTCATCTGGCCCAGCACCCACCACTCTCCTTATTGGTAAAATAGCCCTTACACAGCCTGGGTGTGAATCTACAGTCAATAGTCATGAAAAGAAAGGAAACTAATGAATGATGTGTACTGTATATATATATCTGTGAGGTAGTGTCGCATTAGTGGTCCAAGTGGCAGAAGAACATAAAGATTACAAAGGCCCAAAATTTCACACTTCGTCACAAAAAGGTGAAGATTCATCCACAGTGCCAAAAGGTACATGGTCTGGTATACATGGCCTAAATTGATTGGCTCCTCCCACTCAGCTGGATGCTTTGATATTTTTTTTAAATCTGTAATCATAAACAACTACTGCACAGACAGTAACATAGCATAAACAAAGTTGAACAATAATAATCCTTTTTAACATTAAACCCCTAAAAAAGGTTAATTGCAAACTCTGCGGCCGTCCCCTTTAATGGAGCAGGTATTGACCAGATGCATCAACGTCATCCAGTCACGTGATTGTGAATGAGCTTACGGCGGAAGTATTGGAAACTAGCATTGCTGCGCGAGCAAAACGGACACAACTCTTAAAAACTGAGCTTCCTCTCCTAAATCGAGAAGTGGCTGCTTCAAGCACATGTTCGATTACGTTATAGGTGGAAGTAGGACATCAGGTCAGGGCTCACTAAGAGTGGTATTTGGAGAAGTTAAGGATCGCCTAACTGGATGTTGACCCGTACCTTCTCCCCCCAGTCAATTTTATCGATTAAATAAAATGTCTATTTTTGCCCAAATTCACCCTACATGATCTTTATCATTATTGTTAACAATGCATCCCCTTACACTGGAGCAGATTTATATGTACATTTTGCTGGTAGCATTAGCAATAGTCCACTTTTCTGTGGCTTTTCTGTCTGCAGCCAAACATGATACGTACTGACGGAGAGGAAAATAGTGAAACACGCAATTGACTTAGAAGATAAAAATGTCAATGTTGCAGCGCACATACAGGACAGTAGTAAGAGACACATTTGACGTGTGTCATTGTCCTCCAAATTAGTGGAAATAAAATAAATACAAACTTGTGATTGCTTTATCTTGTTAAAAGTGTTCACTATATATTAGGGAGTACTTGGATCAGGGTCCCAGTCCTTTTGGTTGATTGCCGCTGGCCATCGTCGTCTTCTGTCTTCGTGACGAGCAGGTATCAGATAAAAAAGCTTATGTCTTTGCCTGTTAGTATAATCAACCGCACTGCAAAATCTCACAGTTTTGGCTGTAATGCGCTGAAACAGGTTGTTTTGGGCAGGTGTCCGTAGGCTCGCAGTTAGACTTCTGCCGTCTGTCATGGAGAGTGGGCGTGGCCGGGACGTCACATGCAAGGGGTCAATACATTTTTCAGCACCGACCAAAAGTTTGAACACACTTTCTCATTCGGTGAGTTTTCTTTCTTTTCATGACTATTGACTGTAGATTCACACCAGGCTGTGCAAGGGCTGTTTTACCAATAAGGAGAGTGGTGGGTGCTGGTGACCTGGCCTCCACAGTCACCGGACCTAAAAGGTGCTACTACTGAAGAACCTAGAATATAAGACATAATTTCAGTTGTTTCATACTTTTTCTTTTAAAATAATATACATAATTCTACATGAGTGAATTCATAGTTTTGATGCCTTCAGTGTGAATCTACAATTTTCATAATCATGAAAAAAATAAAAAATCATGAAAAGAAAAAAAATCATGACAAAAAAAAAAGCTCTTTGAATGAGAAGGTGTGTCCAAACTTTTGGCCTGCACTGTACATTCTTAACTTGGATAATTTTTGTTTTTTTTGTTTTGATGATTTCATGTTTATTGTTTATCATATTATGAATACACTGTTGATTGTTTTGTTAGCATGCGCTTCTACTCAGATCTCGAAGATACCTCAGATACAGTTTGTATGCACTGTATACCCAACCATAATCAATATGATGACGCCCACAGCAATGTCCAAAGTGTTGTCGATATTGCACCTTAAAGTGGGCGATGCTGTGGGAAACGGCTTGTTGATCCATGGTGCATTTAAGTTCAGCCCACCTGCAGTCTGCTTGGGTTCTGAGAGTTTTGAAAAATCCAAATATTAAGAGACCCTGGAGTTGGGCGGGTAATTTGCAGCTTTTTTGTCTGAGAGTTAAAAAGAAAAGCAAGAGACTGAATGCAGAAGGAGTTTATTGACCCAACACAAAACCTCCCTCAAAAATTACAGCTCTCAAATCCATATAGTCAGATCTGGTACCAATTCAAAGCCATATAGATGGTACAGTAGCTCTGTGCGCCCAGCTGGTCTTTATAGTTTCCTACTCAGTGTTACAGTCCTGATGTCTGTATATTTACATAGCAATGCAAGTCAGCTAATAGACTTTAGCTGCTGTCAATGGGATGTTATTTCCCACCAGTGCCATGTGTTGAGCTATAAGCGTTCTTTGAATTTGGTTGGCAGAAATAGAATTATCTTAACAAGTTATAGTAATGCTGGTGATAACCATGTGCAGGGTCTGGTTAATCTATTGACTGCCTCTATTGTATCTGATGTCAGATTGGAAACAAAAACACCAAATGTACCCACATGTATCTGCTGCTTGTCTGGCTCTGGTTCATAATTTGCTGCAGGTATAAGGTTAGGCAGTGAGGACCGAAACAACTATCTCACCAAGAAAACTGGCAGCCCAAATGAGACTATATATAGATAGATATAGATATATATGTTTGTTTTTTGTTTTGTTTTTTTACACAAATGCTGTCTTCAAAATGAAAAAAAAAATGGCTCCCTCAGAATTTGTGCTTAAATACCCTGATATGCTCCTCTTTGTTTCGAACGTCAATGAGTGAATGAGACGCACGCAGCGTCCCACCGCGGTGAAGTTGGTTTCACGTTGGACGTTGGATATTCGCCTCCAGCACTAAGTTCGTTCGAACTTAGGGACCGTCTATGAATTACTGTCTGTGTAAAAATGTAGTTTAGGTGTAAATCAATTATATGATACAAATAAACAATTTTAATGAAAAGAGATAGAAAATACACCTAAAGATTACATTTAGTCTACCACATTTAATATTTTATTGTATTTCATGGTTTTTTCAAAGACTTTTGATGGAAAAGTATGGGTTTTTCCTCAATAGCTTTTAGGGCATTTGACCCATTTACTCCAAACCACTTTTAAATAATAGTACTACCTGAGGGCTATGGGGCTCAGCCCTTGAAATTGTTCTTAAAAGCTTTTAAAATTTTTAATGATTTTTTGGTTAAAAATACCAGTTTTTCTTCAATAGCTTTTAGGGCATTTGACCCATTTACTCCAAACCACTTTTAAATAATAGTACTAAATGAGGGCTATGGGGCTCAGCCCTTGAAATTGTTCTTAAAAGCTTTTAACATTTTTAAATGATTTATTTGGTTAAAAATACCAGTTTTTCTTCAATAGCTTTTAGGGTATTTGACCCATTTACTCCAAACCCCTTTTAAATAATAGTACTAAATGAGGGCTATGGGGCTCAGCCCTTGAAATTGTTCTTAAAAGCTTTTAACATTTTTAAATGATTTATTTGGTTAAAAATACCAGTTTTTCTTCAATAGCTTTTAGGGCATTTGACCCATTTACTCCAAACCACTTTTAAATAATAGTACTAAATGAGGGCTATGGGGCTCAGCCCTTGAAATTGTTCTTAAAAGCTTTTAACATTTTTAAATTTTTTTGGTTAAAAATACCAGTTTTTCTTCAATAGCTTTTAGGGCATTTGACCCATTTACTCCAAACCACTTTTAAATAATAGTACTACCTGAGGGCTATGGGGCTCAGCCCTTGAAATTGTTCTTAAAAGCTTTTAACATTTTTAAATGATTTTTTTGGTTAAAAATACCTGTTTTTCTTCAATAGCTTTTAGGGCATTTGACCCATTTACTCCAAACCACTTTTAAATAATAGTACTACCTGAGGGCTATGGGGCTCAGCCCTTGAAATTGTTCTTAAAAGCTTTTAACATTTTTAAATGATTTATTTGGTTAAAAATACCAGTTTTTCTTCAATAGCTTTTAGGGCATTTGACCCATTTACTCCAAACCACTTTTAAATAATAGTACTAGCTGAGGGCTATGGGGCTCAGCCCTTGAAATTGTTCTTAAAAGCTTTTAACATTTTTAAATGATTTATTTGGTTAAAAATACCAGTTTTTCTTCAATAGCTTTTAGGGCATTTGACCCATTTACTCCAAACCACTTTTAAATAAATAGTACTAAATGAGGGCTATGGGGCTCAGCCCTTGAAATTGTTCTTAAAAGCTTTTAACATTTTTAAATGATTTATTTGGTTAAAAATACCAGTTTTTCTTCAATAGCTTTTAGGGCATTTGACCCATTTACTCCAAACCACTTTTAAATAATAGTAATAAATGAGGGCTATGGGGCTCAGCCCTTGAAATTGTTCTTAAAAGCTTTTAACATTTTTAAATGTTTTTTTTGGTTAAAAATACCAGTTTTTCTTCAATAGCTTTTAGGGCATTTGACCCATTTACCTCCAAACCACTTTTAAATAATAGTAATAAATGAGGGCTATTGGGCTCAGCCCTTGAAATTGTTCTTAAAAGCTTTTAACATTTTAAATGATTTATTTGGTTAAAAATACCAGTTTTTCTTCAATAGCTTTTAGGGAATTTGACCCATTTACTCCAAACCACTTTTAAATAATAGTACTACCTGAGGGCTATGGGGCTCAACCCTTGAAATTGTTCTTAAAAGCTTTTAACATTTTTAAATGATTTATTTGGTTAAAAATACCTGTTTTTCTTCAATAGCTTTTAGGGCATTTGACCCATTTACTCCAAACCACTTTTAAATAATAGTACTAAATGAGGGCTATGGGGCTCAGCCCTTGAAATTGTTCTTAAAAGCTTTTAACATTTTTAAATGATTTATTTGGTTAAAAATACCAGTTTTTCTTCAATAGCTTTTAGGGCATTTGACCCATTTACTCCAAACCACTTTTAAATAATAGTACTACCTGAGGGCTATGGGGGCTCAGCCCTTGAAATTGTTCTTAAAAGCTTTTAACATTTTTATTTTTTTGGTTAAAAATACCAGTTTTTCTTCAATAGCTTTTAGGGCATTTGACCCATTTACTCCAAACCACTTTTAAATAATAGTACTAGCTGAGGGCTATGGGGCTCAGCCCTTGAAATTGTTCTTAAAAGCTTTTAACATTTTTTAAATGATTTATTTGGTTAAAAATACCAGTTTTTTCTTCAATAGCTTTTAGGGCATTTGACCCATTTACTCCAAACCACTTTTAAATAATAGTACTACCTGAGGGCTATGGGGCTCAACCCTTGAAATTGTTCTTAAAAGCTTTTAACATTTTTAAATGATTTATTTGGTTAAAAATACCAGTTTTTCTTCAATAGCTTTTAGGGCATTTGACCCATTTACTCCAAACCACTTTTAAATAATAGTACTACCTGAGGGCTATGGGGCTCAGACCCTTGAAATTGTTCTTAAAAGCTTTTAAATTTTTAAAATGATTTATTTGGTTAAAAATACCAGTTTTTCTTCAATAGCTTTTAGGGCATTTGACCCATTTACTCCAAACCACTTTTAAATAATAGTACTACCTGAGGGCTATGGGGCTCAGCCCTTGAAATTGTTCTTAAAAGCTTTTAACATTTTTAAATGATTTATTTGGTTAAAAATACCAGTTTTTCTTCAATAGCTTTTAGGGCATTTGACCCATTTACTCCAAACCACTTTTAAATAATAGTACTAAATGAGGGCTATGGGGCTCAGCCCTTGAAATTGTTCTTAAAAGCTTTTAACATTTTTAAATGATTTATTTGGTTAAAAATACCAGTTTTTTTCTTCAATAGCTTTTAGGGTATTTGACCCATTTACTCCAAACCACTTTTAAATAATAGTACTACCTGAGGGCTATGGGGCTCAGCCCTTGAAATTGTTCTTAAAAGCTTTTCACATTTTTAAATGATTTATTTGGTTAAAAATACCAGTTTTTCTTCAATAGCTTTTAGGGCATTTGACCCATTTACTCCAAACCACTTTTAAATAATAGTAATAAATGAGGGCTATTGGGCTCAGCCCTTGAAATTGTTCTTAAAAGCTTTTAACATTTTTAAATGATTTTTTTGGTTAAAAATACCTGTTTTTCTTCAATAAATATTGACTCATGGTAATTTAAAAAGATACTTGAGTAGTGAGTGTGTGTTTGTAAAAAAAAAAAAAAAAAAGAAAAACACTTTCAGCCAGAAGGGGCCTTTTGGAGTGGAGCTTGCATGTTCTCCTTGTGTCAGTAGATTATCTCCCTGAAAATGTGTCTTAACTCCAGTTGGAAAATCATGTTTAAATTAGAATTTAAAACATCAAAAACAAATATAAAAGTGAGGTGTCAAAAATTACAAACATGTATAAAAATAAATAATTCTACATTAAAGTTATAATGTATTTGTCCACCTACAGAGTTACTCTCCGTGAAAGGAGTAACAATTGATAAATATTTCACTCAGACCTGAAGTGCTTGTTATACTGTAGGTCCTAATATGTCACTCAGACCTGATGTGTGTGTTGTAGGTCCTAATATCTCACTCAGACCTGATGTGTGTGTTGAAGGTCCTAATATCTCACTCAGACCTGATGTGTGTGTTATAGGTCCTAATATCTCACTCAGACCTGATGTGTGTGTTGTAGGTCCTAATATCTCACTCAGACCTTATGTGTGTGTTGTAGGTCCTAATATCTCACTCAGACCTGATGTGTTTGCTGAAGGTCCTAATATCTCACTCAAACCTGATGTGTTTGCTGAAGATCCTAATAACTCACTCAGACCTGATGCATGTGTTATAGGTCCTAGTATCTCACTCAGACCTGATGTGTGTGTTGTAGGTCCTTATATGTCACTCAGACCTGATGTGTGTGTTGTAGGTCCTAATATGTCACTCAGACCGGATGTGTTTGTTGTAGTAAGTAAGTAGTAGTAAGTAAGTTTTTATTTATATACCGCCTTTTCACTGCAGATCTGAGTCTCAAAGCGGTTTACAATTGTTAATTTTGGGCATTTGTCTCTCACTCCACACAGAGATGGGAGCGGGGCCAGTACAGGAGGCACATGCCAGAACTATTGGACATATTTTTAGTGGTAGGGGAAACCGGAGTACCCGGAGGAAACCTACGCAGACACGGGGAGAACATGCAAACTCCACTCAGAAAGGCCTGGTCCGGCCGGGATTTGAACCCAGGACCTTCTTGCTGAGAGGCTAGAGTGCTATCCACTCAGCCACCGTGCCGTCCTAATATGTCACTCAGACCTGTCAAGGTCCTCATATGTGGCAATAAAATCATGCGGGAAATATGTTTATTTTAACCAAAATATCAACAGCTAGCTGTTTTACTGATCACACCCTGCTCCCCCCTACAGTAGGTCCCATTCCGTTTTGTCGCCTTTCACGCGTGAATCACACGTGAGTCTCGTGTGATTCACGCGTCTTTTATTTTCCCCCCTCCCAGTGATGCTGCAATGACCAAAACAACCACCAGGTGGCACTTGTGAGCAGGGTTACATTGGCGAGTTTCTGCCCCGCACACAATGACAATCTGTCATTGATCCATGCTCCCAGCAGACTCGAACGAACACGAAGTGGAACGTGAAGTTTAATGTAAGTAACTTTTCAATTGTTTTTCATGTGACAGTATATTCATTATTGTCTTTGGGTTGTGTTGCATTGTACACATGTCGTCATTGCGTCACATCAGCGTCGGCTAACATTATATTTTTAGATGCTAGGTATTTTTTCTCCTGCGTCAAAATGGAACTGAGAGATATTCAACTTTTCGTCACATGAAACAAGGCATAGCCTATGCTATGTTATCTAACGCTGGTTTAAAACTCAATTGAATATTAGTTTAGCGTTAATCGGACTAATTTCCATCCGCGGGAAATAAGGCACATGGTGTTTGCTAGCTTAGTTAAACAAGTTAACCATTTGAAAATAACTAAATAATTTATTTTCTCATTTTCCTTGGAAGTAACACAAGGCTACGCAATGTAAGCAAATAAGTATAATACAGCTCGGAAACTTGTGTTGAAACAATCGCGTCAAATACTACAGTTCCCATCATGCTTTTGCTTTGTCACGTGTCCTCCTCAAACAACAACAAGCACAGGCATGCCTTTATTTAGCAAAGAGTTTGGTCTCGTTTCTCAAACGTAAATCTGGGCTGTGTACAGAGGACTGCGTGCTTCGGTATGTACAAACGACGCTGCGCGTGATTTGATTCATAGCGTAGTTAATGTTGTAGCGTAGCTTCTTCTGAGGCCAGTTTTCATTACTTTCATGACTGTCTTTCTTATATCGCTATGCACTCCACTAAACATGGCTGATACTTAGTTATTATTGCTTAACAAGTAGATACGTCTTTCCGTTTTTTTCGTTTGGAGACTGAAAATATATCCCAAAGCATTTATGTTCCCCCCGTGCAACTAAAATTGTATGAATTATTTGTGAATTTAGACAATTAAATAATAATTATGTGAACATTGTGAAATTAATCACAAGTAATGTAATGTTACAGACTTGTTTTCTCTTCTACCCGAAGCTGAAAAACACACGTGAGTATGGCTCTCCGTTTTCAAATGGCATATATTTCGATTGTTTTAACGTTCTATCAGCGAAATTCATCCTGTGATTTGATAGGGGCTTAGATACATCGATATGTAGTGAAACAAACGCTGTGTAAACGACTTTTTAGTAAAAGTCGTTTACAGCTGGCGTGTGAGATGGACCAACATGCTATGTAACGCTACCAACAGTGATTCATTTTAAATATATAGTACTTTTTCAGTGAAGTGCATGCATAGGGATATTATTAAGTTTGACCCATAGTTTGACCGCGTTTTCCTTGAAGCAACCGAGCGCGTTGATTTGGACTTAATGGTGCAAGCACTTAATGGTGCAAGCACTTAATGGTGCAAGCACTGACCTCACGGACGCTACTAAATTCTATACAATATGAAATTACTTATTCAACTATGTACCAACTCCTGGGTTCGAAATTAGATTTTGGGGAAAATGTTACGTACACGCGTAATGCATGAATGAATACGTGGTCATAATCCCTCCAGAAATGTATTAAGTTTCTCATATTTGCTCGTGGAAAGATAGTAACATTATGTACTAGTAGAAAAGAGAAATTACTTTTCATTTATGTGTGTGGGTTCTCATGCATGTAGCCTCATTATTAATAATTTTACATATGGTCTTATCTCTTGATTTCTAATGGTGAAAGTAATTTAATACCAATACAAAGTCAGAGATTTCCATAATTTAAATATGATAATTTTGTGTGGGTTTTTTTCAAACAGTATTTGACGTTATTACTTGGTAAGTCATTTAACAACGTCTTCCCTTTTTCTCCCCAGACCCATCCTTGAGCCTTTATCTTTCGATATCTAATGGTGAAAGGAATTCAATACTTATACAAATTCAGAGATTTCCATCATTTTTCAAGTAAGATATTTTAGTGTGGGTTTTGATCTGTTTTTGATGTTATTATTTGGTAGTCATGTAACAACGTTTTCTCTTTCTCTCCCCAGACCCATCCTTGCACTTTTTGTTCACTTCCTCATTTACATCTACTTTTGATTAATAATCAAAATGGAGCATAAATGGGATTCAAAAGAAGATGCGTCTCAAAAGTGGCAAAAGATGCGTCTCAAAGTGGCAAAAGATGCGTCTCAAAAGTGGCAAAAGATGCGTGTCAAATATGTGGCAAAAGATGCGTCTCAAAAGTGGCAAAAGATGCGTCTCAAAAAAGATGCGTCTCAAAATGGCAAAGATGCGTCTCAAAATGGCAAAAGATGCGTCTCAAAATGGCAAAAAAGATGCGTCTCAAAAGTGGCGAAAGATGCGTCTCAAAAGTGGCCAAAGGAGCGTCTCCAAAATGGCAAAAGATGCGTCTCAAAAGTGGCGAAAGATTCGTCTCAAAAGTGGCAAAAGATGCGTCTCCAAAATGGCGAAAGATGCGTCTCAAAAGTGGCGAAAGATGCGTCTCAAAAGTGGCAAAAGATGCATCTCAAAAGTGGCAAAAGATGCGTCTCAAAAGTGGCCAAAAGAGCGTGTCATATGTGGCAAAAGATGCGTCTCAAAAGTGGCAAAAGATGCGTCTCAAAAGTGGCCAAAGGAGCGTCTCCAAAATGGCAAAAGATGCGTCTCCAAAATGGCGAAAGATGCGTCTCAAAAGTGGCAAAAGATGCGTCTCAAAAGTGGCCAAAGGAGCGTCTCCAAAATGGCAAAAGATGCGTCTCAAAAGTGGCGAAAGATTCGTCTCAAAAGTGGCAAAAGATGCGTCTCCAAAATGGCGAAAGATGCGTCTCAAAAGTGGCGAAAGATGCGTCTCAAAAGTGGCAAAAGATGCATCTCAAAAGTGGCAAAAGATGCGTCTCAAAAGTGGCCAAAAGAGCGTGTCATATGTGGCAAAAGATGCGTCTCAAAAGTGGCAAAAGATGCGTCTCAAAAGTGGCCAAAGGAGCGTCTCCAAAATGGCGAAAGATGCGTCTCAAAAGTGGCAAAAGATGCGTCTCAAAATGGCCAAAGGAGCGTCTCCAAAATGGCAAAAGATGCGTCTCAAAAGTGGCGAAAGATTCGTCTCAAAAGTGGCAAAAGATGCGTCTCCAAAATGGCGAAAGATGCGTCTCAAAAGTGGCGAAAGATGCGTCTCAAAAGTGGCAAAAGATGCGTCTCAAAAGTGGCAAAAGATGCGTCTCAAAAGTGGCCAAAAGAGCGTGTCATATGTGGCAAAAGATGCGTCTCAAAAGTGGCAAAAGATGCGTCTCAAAAGTGGCCAAAGGAGCGTCTCCAAAATGGCAAAAGATGCGTCTCCAAAATGGCGAAAGATGCGTCTCAAAAGTGGCAAAAGATGCGTCTCCAAAATGGCGAAAGATGCGTCTCAAAAGTGGCAAAAGATGCGTCTCAAAAGTGGCAAAAGGAGCGTCTCCAAAATGGCAAAAGATGCGTCTCAAAATGGCGAAAGATGCGTCTCAAAAGTGGCAAAAGATGCGTCTCCAAAATGGCGAAAGATGCGTCTCAAAAGTGGAAAAAGATGCGTCTCAAAAGTGGCAAAAGATGCGTCTCAAAAGTGGCAAAAGATTCGTCTCAAAAGTGGCAAAAGATGCGTCTCAAAAGTGGCAAAAGATGCGTCTCAAAAGTGGCAAAAGATGCGTCTCAAAAGTGGCAAAAGATGCGTCTCAAAAATGGCAAAAGATGCGTCTCAAAAGTGGCAAAAGATGCGTCTCCAAAATGGCGAAAGATGCGTCTCAAAAGTGGCAAAAGATGCGTCTCCAAAATGGCGAAAGATGCGTCTCAAAAGTGGCAAAAGGAGCGTCTCCAAAATGGCAAAAGATGCGTCTCAAAAGTGGCGAAAGATTCGTCTCAAAAGTGGCAAAAGATGCGTCTCCAAAATGGCAAAAGATGCGTCTCAAAAGTGGCAAAAGGAGCGTCTCCAAAAGTGGCAAAAGATGCGTCTCAAAAGTGGCAAAAGATGCGTCCCAAAAGTGGCCAAAAGAGCGTGTCATATGTGGCAAAAGATGCGTCTCAAAAGTGGCCAAAAGAGCGTGTCATATGTGGCAAAAGATGCGTCTCAAAAGTGGCCAAAGGAGCGTCTCAAAAGTGGCCAAAGATGCGTCTCAAAAGTGGCAAAAGATGCGTTAGCCACAGTTTTGGCCACTTCGAGGCGCCCCCTTGTGGTGGCCAAAACAGTAATTTAACATTTACCAGCCATCGATATTGACTTTTACTACACAAGAAGCAATAGTTGCTCTTTCTGTGTGACAATTTATGAATGGATAATGACTATTTGCTCTTAATAATCTACAAGTATATACCTTGTGTAAAGCTATTAGTGTTATTATTATTATTATTACTATTAATCGCATTATTTAAAAAAAGAAATATTTTGTAAACACACACACACTCACTCGCACACACATACGCGTTTGCTTGACAAATGAGGACCTATGTCTGCACTGTGACATATCAGGACGTGCCTTTCTGAAGGTCCCAGAGACCTGAGGATCACATAGGGGGGAGCAGGGTGTGATCAGTAACACAGCTAGCTGTTGATATTTTGGTTAAAAGAAACTTTTTTCCCGCATGATTTTATTGCCACATATTAGGACCTTGACAGGTCTGAGTGACATATTAGGACCTACAACAAACACATCCGGTCTGAGTGACATATTAGGACCTACAACACACACATCAGGTCTGAGTGACATATTAGGACCTACAACACACACATCAGGTCTGAGTGAGATATTAGGACCTACAACACACACATCAGGTCTGAGTGAGATATTAGGACCTACAACACACACATCAGGTCTGAGTGAGATATTAGGACCTACAACACACACATCAGGTCTGAGTGACATATTAGGACCTACAGTATAACAAGCACTTCAGGTCTGAGTGAAATATTTATCAATCGTTACTCCTTTCACGGAGAGTAACTCTGTAGATGGACAAATACATTATAACTTTAATGTAGAATTATTTATTTTTATACATTGTGTTTGTAATTTTTGACACCTCACTTTTATATTTGTTTTTGATGTTTTAAATTCTAATTTAAACATGATTTTCCAACTGGAGTTAAGACAATTTTTCAGGGAGATAATCTACTGACACAAGGAGAACATGCAAGCTCCACTCCAAAAGGCCCCTTCTGGCTGAAAGTTTTTTTTCTTTTCTTTTTTTTTTTTACAAACACACACTCACTACTCAAGTATCTTTTTAAATTACCATGAGTCAATATTTTGGCTATTCTACCCACCTCTGGGAATGTATTTAAGTTTGTGACAAAATAGGTGACATATGAGGACAAGTGTGTGTGTGTTAAAAGTGTGTTAAGGTAGTACCGTGCACGACCAGAGAGGCGCTTCAAACTTTTTGGGACGGAGTGTTTCGGCCCCGACACACATTTTCACTATTTGTAGACATTTTGGGACATGCTTGATTTTTGGTGTGGAGCTTGTTCTGGGCCTCTACAACACTGTAGTATGCATGGAAAAATGGGGACCTGAAAAAAGTCCTCACATTTCCTCAGGTCCTGATATTGAAGGTGTGTTATCATACAAAAGTCCTCATATGTCCACAAAACAAACGCATCACGCACATGCACATACAAACACATCTACACAAAACATTGTTCACTGTCCCTGTCTGTATTATATGTATTCTTGTATGTCTTGTACCGTCATCTACCTGTTTGTTTTGGGTTTTGTATTGTATCTGTGTTGGAATGAATGAAAAAAATAAATAAAAAAAATAAAAAAGTATATACATTTTGAATATTTTTATTATAATTATCAACTCAAACCATATTTTGGCCACTTCTTTGTCCGCTCTCAAAAGTGCGGCAAAACTGTGGCCAAAAGTGCGTCTCCAAAATGGCAAAAAGTGCGTCAAAACTGTGGCAAAAGGTGCGTTAGCCACAGATTTGGCCACTTCGAGGCGCCCCCTTGTGGTGGCCAAAACATTGGTTAGCCATTTACCACTCAGGGATCTCGGCGCTGCTGCCCATCTATTGCTGTGGCAGGCTCTGCGCTGCACGCGCAATTACGCACGGCTATTTGTATTCCTCATTCACATCTGGTAAAGCAATGTGTTATTTCATTAGATTTGTGTAAGCCTCACACAGCCACACACCCCAATAACGCATCGATGGTATTGCTCACTCAAACGTCTCACTGCCCTGTCCAGAGTGCGCAGCGAGTGCCGTGAGAGGTCGCGCCACATGTGCAGAAGTTTTGGCTCCAGAGTTTCTTTGTGAAATCTGGACCGCAAACGCTCTCTGAAGTGTACAGCGCCTCAATGCGCACTTCTACCCCGAGCCAGGCTGCGTCCAAGACGCTGCAGACGCTTCATTCATGAGAGCCACCGCTGCATAATATATATGAATTAATTAATTCATTCAATCAATCTATATTTATTCACTTCTAGGATTTTTCTAATGTATCAAAACATTTTGGCAAATTGCGTAAATGGAATATACACCCAAAATGTACACCTTTTTCAACGAAAGTTTCATAAATGAGCTTGTGTGTATGTGCGCGCGTGAGTGCGTGTGCGTGCGTGTGTGCGTTTGAACCATATTCTTTGAAACCCCAATTCCAGTTAGCCCTTGTAGTTTGCAAGCGAATTTGGCCTACTTACTAATCTGCAGGCCTACCCAAAATAGACTAGTTATGAGCGAAAGCCGCTTGTTGCTCTATTATCCGCGCGCAGCAATAACATGTCTATGAGCGAGGCCCGCAGTCGGGGAACACCGGGCCCTCCGGCGTTTGGAAGGTCCGATGTTCCCCGGGTCCGGTGTTCCCGAACACCGGACCGGGAACACCGGACCCGGGGAACATCGGGCCGACCCCGATCATGCAGTGTCAGTGAATACATTACACTGTCCTCTACGCTTTTCCATAGACCTCACAGAGACAGCAGCAGCCGCGACTCTGCAGCTGTGTACACAGCCGCGAAACGCGACTCCTCTGCTCATTGATAAAAACAACGCAGAAAGTTCAGAGAAAGCGGCAATAGCGATCACAATCTCTGACATGCAGATTCGCACAGGATAAGTATTATCACAGAACGTCTGTGTTTGGACAAATACAGGAGGTCATTTGCGGCGGAATTATTACTTTACAAATTACAGACATGGCGCATTCGCACAGGACTAAGATTTCAGACGTCCTCTGTGATTATCACAAATTACCGGGGTCCCCATGTAAAACTAATCCCGTCCGAATAGGGCTTTAGTTGCAGAGTTGGGAGTAATGTAACTACTGTAATGTATTACATGTTGCTGTGACGCATTAATGTAAGGCATTACAAACAGGGTCATGTTCACTCGGTGCAATAAAGGTCAGTAATGTGAGTTACTTTTTATTTTAACCCCGCCCTCCACTTGGTGTCTGCGATAGGTGAGAGTCTAGTCTAAGCTCTAGTCTGATCTTTTAAGCGTCCAAAAGAGTCAATATGAACAGATATGAGCCTCTCCAGAGTCCTGTTTTTGAGACAGACAGACGGGCGCGATGAGCGGCAACTAAGCAGTGAGTTGCTGTGAACCAGTTCTGAGCCAGGACCATGGATCTATAATAATAACCAGGACTTGGCCAGGACTGAACCAAGACTGAACCTGAACCAGGACTAACCAGTTTACCCAAAGCTTAACCGGAATTGGCAATAGTTACAATAAAAAAGAGAAATAACAACCCCTTTGCTTATTAGACTGACATATAATAATTGAACTTGAGATGTTTAAATCCTAATTCATGTTAAAAGAAAATAAATACATACTCCCAATATTTAGAGTTTGTTGGACAGAAACATGTGGAACACAACAGTTAAGTGCTTTAACCACAAGCTAAATTTAGTATATATATATATATATATATATATATATATATATATATATATATATATATATATATATATATACATACATTCATTATATATAAACAATTTTCTTAATTTTTTTTTGAAAGAAAGTAGCTTAAAAGTCATGCAGTAGAGTAATGCATTACAATTGAGCAGAGACAGACATAATTATGGTAGTGTAATACTTTTTATATTTTTTCCTTAAAAAAAAAAAAAAAAACATTAATACATAATGTATTACGTTTGTGAAGTAACTTGCTCAACACTGCTCAGTTATTAATAGTTTGATGAAGTGATCTGACGGCCCCCACTCAGATCGTCAGTCGCCTCTGCTGGAGACTAAATGCCAACACACTTAATTCCACCCTTAAATGTGTTATCTCTTTATTATTATTTATTTCAAAAATAATTAACTGCACTACTTCAATACAAACAGAGCACATAGTTTTACTTTTCTGCTATTTACCTTGACATATTGTAACACTATAACTACTATAACTGTAGTTGTTGCCCCATACATCCAAGTTATAAGTGAAGTATGGTAATATGAATCAGTAAGCGGAGAGCATCATGAATGTATTTAACTTTGTTGTCTACACCAATACCTTATGCAACTTTTGACTGTGTAAGTCTTATGTGTGGTTTCCATGAAAGTATGTTATTAACCGACATGTGCACAGCTTCCATTGGTTCACCATCTGTGTTCTATTGTTGGTCAGGTTTTGATTAATTTTGCAGTTTCCAAAGAACAGTTTTTTTTGTATTGGAACAACTTTAGCTTTTTTAATTTTCTTTGGAAATGTACTTGATTCAAAATCAATAAAAGTCGATACTGCATAGTGGGAAGGACATTTTTATAAATTGGTGTTTTATATCGAAATGCATATTTGTCTACCTGCTTTTTGTCTCGAGGGGTATGAGAGCAGAGCTGGTTGTCTGTATGGCGTGTGTGTGTGTGGAATTAAAGGGGATTACATAGTAATCAAAAAAAATATTTGATGAAGTGAATATTAAATTTCATTTTACAGGTGGTTGCAGTCGCTGCACGCAATCTTGATGATGCACAGAAGTTTGCCCAAAAACATAGCATTGCTCATGCTTATGGAAGCTATGAAGAACTATCAAGAGATCCTGACGTTGGTCAGTTTTATTTACCACATGTCAGTACACCATGTATAACACAACATCGAAGCCTTTCGAACAGGCCAAATCAGGCCCGCCAACTTGACCCGGCCTACAGAACCTCCTCCAAATATATAAAAAAATCATCCCCCCACACCTGGTGACGTGAAACCTTGTTTTTAGACGTGATACAGTAAGATACATATTTAACAGAGTAGTGACTTCACTTTCACTCCTCTGCTGAAAATTGAATCAAAAATTTGCATCCCTGGGGAGGTGTTCCGGGCACGTCCCACGGGGAGGAGGCCCCGGGGAAGACCCAGGACACGCTGGAGGGACTACGTTTCTCGGCTGGCCTGGGAACGCCTTGGGGCCCCCCCGGATAAGCTGGAGGAAGTGTGTGTGTATACGGAAGTCTGGGCGTCTCGGCTTAGACTGCTGCCCCCGCGACCTGGCAACGGATGAAGTGGAAGAAAATGGATGGATGGATGGAAATCTGTATCAACTTTGTTCCAGGACTGTTCTTTTTTTTTCCTCAGATGTAGTATATATTGGAGTCATTCACCCCTACCATCTGAAAACATGTTTACTTTTTGCTAATGCAAAGAAGCATGTACTTTGTGAAAAACCCCTGGCTATGAACACAAGGGAGGTTCAGGAGATCCTAGCTGCTGCCAAAAGGAATAACGTCTTCTTAATGGAGGTAATTATAACCGTTGCTTATACAGCTATGGCTATACCTGCCTGTCATAGGTAGGTTAAATCTTGGCTGCTAGTGTTACATTCTAGCATTGTGCCACAGAGTCAAACCATCCATCAGGTTAAATGCATTTTCCCAACATTACATACTGTATTAGCTACAATACGTATGTTGCCATTTGCAGGCTGTCTGGACTCGATTTTTCCCAGTCTCTGTTGAGGTCAGAAGGCTGCTCTCTCAGGGTGAATTGGGTGATGTGAAGATGGTGAGGATAGAGTTTGGCGTGCCGATTTTGCATGTGCCGAGATCTGTGCAGAAAGAACTAGGCGGAGGAGCAACGCTGGATATCGGCATATATTGCCTGCAATTTATTTGCATGGTGTACAATGGCGAGAAACCAGAAAGCATCCAAGCTGTTGGCATATGTGGGGAAACAGGTAGACAAGACTCTGCATAACACCTGAGACACTAATCAAGCCTGTTCTGTAGAAGAGAAGTATTTAGAAGCCAATGTTTGTTCAACAGGAAGTCTGTAATTATTGGAAATAAAAATTAAAACAAGTGTTTCATTCTTATCAGGTACAGATGAGACCGTGGTTGTCACGCTCAAATACTCAAAAAACAGAATGGCTGTATTCACGTGTTCTAATGCCGTGCAGTTACCCAACGAAGCCATTATCATGGGAACAAAAGACTCCATAAAGGTAAAAAACAAACATCTGAATAAGTCCTTTTATTTATTTTATTATTGTAGTTTTATTTTAAATCCTGTTCTTTCAGATTCCGTGTCCGATGTGGTGTCCGACTACACTCATTGTGAATGGCAGAGAGAAGGAGTTTCCCGTTCCAGAGCCTCACATGCCTCTCAACTTTTTGAAGAGCACAGGGATGCGTTATGAGGCAGAGGAGGTTCGACAGTGTTTGCTCAAAGGTACTGACCTTATTTTTGCCTATTAGGTTTTCAGTTTCTTCACATTAATGAAACATTTTTTCATGTTCTAGGTTTGAAGGAGAGTGCTATAATGTCACATTCAGACTCTCTCCTACTCGCTGGAATTGAAGACGAGATCCGTAGACAAGTTGGGGTTGTGTATCCTCAAGATTCAATATAAAAAAAAAAAAAAAAATGATACAAACGCGAGATAAATGTGGTGCGATCTCTTTTATTGAAATAAATCCAGTCTGGTAGAACAACCTCGTACAGCTAGTTTTTTAACACTGGGTTTGTACACTCAAAGCATTACAATCAACTAGACACAAACACAGGACAGATGACCAGCAGGGCACGACTTCACCTCATCTTCCAGTGGCACAAACCCACAAAAGTGCGTATTCATATTAGTTAAGAATCATGTGATTCAGAAACATTATATGCCAACAACCAATGGACCCAAATTGAAAATTAAAAAAGGCATAAAGACACACCAACACAATACAGTTACTTGTTCCAACATGTGTCGAGATAGAGGAAATACATATTGCGGCATTGAATAGATGTAATATGAATACAACATAGTCTGAGTTTAGAATGCAACCTTTTCATTTTACTACGAAGGCTCTATGACAACATAATAGGCGTTTATGCTAAGTGGAGCTGCAGCTGCACTGCACAACAGTCGTATTTCAGTCTGCCCCCTTAGAATCATGTTCAAGATTTGAAAAGGAGATAGATTAGACACTGTTATAGTTGGGCTTTTCTAGACTGGTTTTACTGGCAAACAAACAAGGAATGGATAGTGTGGCATATATGGAAAATATAGCTCTCAATATATACTAAATTATGGATTTGAATGTCTTTGCATTTGTCATTTTATTTATGTGAGGAGAGCAGTGGAGTGTGTGAGGAGCAAAAGGAAGATGAAGCCACATGAAGTGACCTTTCAGTTCACCAATACCACACGCATGGTGTTGGTGTAGCCAGAGCCTGGGCGCCAGCCAGTCAGGATAATAACTACATCTCCTTCTTTGAAGAAGCGGCGAGCTTTACCTGCATCAGTGACATAGTATTAGCCAAACTGCACTTCACAACATGCAAGAGAAAAACATATGATTGAATTTACCCATTTCCATGGCAAAGTTAACACGCATGTCCACATCCTCAGCCCAGACGTCATGCGCAGGATTGGTGTAAAGAACTGGAAAGATGCCTCGGTACAGGTGGGCCTGACGGGCAGTCTGCGCGTTACGCGTAACAGCAATGATAGGAGCACGAGGTCTGTATCTGGAGATTAGATGAGCAGACCTACACACACAAAGAAGAAGACATTAAACAAAGTATCTGGTAATATAAAATAATGTTTTGTAAACACAATGCAAAAAGAGCAATTATCTACACTCTGTTAAACACACAATAAAATGCAAAGCAAAATCAATGTATTGCAATTGTTTGTGTTTTATTTGAATTATATTACATAATTATTGCCATGCACGTTCATTTGAATTCATGCCTAAACTTCACTCACTTCACCTCCTACTAAGTTCACACATTCCCACAATGCATGTCAGTGGAGGTGCAATCACCTAGACATAAGATCACCACTGTATCTTCTGTCTTACCTTCCACTCTTGGTGAGAACTATAATGGCACTAGCACAGGACTTGAATGAGGCCTCCACAGCTCCCACAGCCCTGCCTCAGAGGGGTCTTTGGTCAGCTGGGAGTGTCGTCTGAGCTCCTCAAACAGCTGTCTGTGAAAGGTGGCTTCTTCTGCCTCTCGAGCTGTCTGTGCGCCAAGGCGTCATGAGTGAATGGGTGAAGCGGGCAGGAATATGCATAATCACGTTTGCCTCAAAGCCCTCACACTGCTTGGTGAGGCAGGCAAAACTTTAAATATAAAATATGACATTATGTTCCATTTCAGGTGTTTGAGTGATGCCATTTCTATTCCTTAAATACTCAAGTAAATGTACATAGTGTTTCAGCTTCTTTTTATGTGTCGCAATAGTTTGAGACAGAGTTTGGCAACAATTCCCCAGTCACATACTCTTCAAGACCTGACTTGCCCTATTCTAAAGCCATAAACATTTATTGAACAGTAATATTATATCCACCAGTTTGCCTTCCTACCTTCCAGAGCCTGTGAGTACAATGAATGCTGAAGCTAAGATCTTAAAGGAGGCCTCCACGGCCCCGATAGCAATAGCCTCAGCTGGGTCTTTGCAGAGTGGTGTGGAGCGGCGGAGATCCTCAAACACCTGCCGGTGGAACATGGCAGCCTCGGCCTCACGAGCAATCTAAGAAAAGCCAGACAATCCCATAGAAGGCATGCATCAAGGCAGGACAGAAAAGCAGACATCAAAATGGTTAAGATACAAGATGTACAAGTAAAGTTGTCATGTTATCAGTTTGAAAAGCAGCAAAGAAAAGGGTGAGGAAAATTAAGAAACAAAGTTGGACAAACCAAGAACAGAAATTAAGGAGTTCAAGTCGAGAAAAAAAAAAGAAAAAACAATATTATCATTATTATAATGTAAAGCATCACCCATTGACATTTATATATTTAATTATTAAAAGCTAATTTAGGTAACTACTGTACAAACATATAGTCATGAGGTCCCAAAAGGCAAAGCTGTAAAAGGGCATCTGCGTTCTGAATATTGTAGTCATTAGACGTTTTGAGTGTGAACCCATATGGCGAGAGTCAGTGCTTTAAGTGGCCCAAAAGAAGTGCAAGTGTGACGTCATAAACAGCTGAGGCATTAGATTCACACACACATAGCACTTGTATCTAACCAGGAGGACTGGCAGGTTTGACAATGAAAGATAAAAAAAATGTCCAGAATCACTAAGTCTCGCATCTTACTATTTACTGTCATAGACCAAGTACCAGTACGGCAAAAGTAAGCAAGTAAGTAATCTTTATCTATATGCCGCCTTTCACAGACCAGAGTCACAAAGCTGTTTACAATTGTTATTTTTTTGGGCATTTGTCTCCCACTCCACACAGAAATGGGAGTGGCGTCGCCAGTACAGGAGGCGCATGCCAGACCTATTGAACATGTTTTTAGTGGTAGGGGAAACCGGAGTACCCGGAGCAAACCTACGCAAACATGGAGAGAACATACAAACTCCACTCAGAAAGGCTTTGTTCCAACCGAGATGCATACCCAGGACCTTCTTGCTGAAAAGCGAAAGTGCTATCCACTCAGCCACTGTGCCGCCCATTCAAAAGCATGTTCCTGGCGCACGGAGAGGTGGCGGTACGCTCAAGAGCTTTTTTTGGAAGTACCGGCTCACTTAAAGCACTGGCGAGGGTAAAAGGTTTGTCTATAACGAAGGATTTCTTGAAAATATAGAAGGGTCAATCAATCTAAGAGAAGAAAGAGGGCAGGATTCTCTTTGTGAAAAGGTCAGCATAGTGCTGATTGATTCTTACATCTGCAGTGAAGGCAGGAAGGTAGACTGGGTACAATTAGTGTAACTATAGGACCAAAACAAACAGACTACAAACTATCCCTGACAATTACTCGTAAAAACCTACCTATTATTGGCAGTAAGTAAGTATAAAATGAAAGAACATATTTCTAGCATTGGAACAATCTGTTGTTTATGAATATATACTTTAGAAAAATGCAGGTACTTGTGTTTGTGACTCACCATGTGCTGTGTGCGGACAGCCTCTAGGGGGTAGTCTCCCTTGGCGGTCTCACCACTCAACATAATGCAGTCGGCTCCGTCCAGCACAGCATTGGCCACATCACTGCCCTCAGCACGAGTAGGTCTAGGCTTCTTGATCATACTCTCCAACATCTACAAGACGAGTGATCAGAAAACACTGTATAGAAATGTGAACCGTAATTGATACAAAATGGTTGTCTAACCTGAGTGGCACATGTGATTGGTTTGCCAGCTCTATTGCAACGCCCAATCATCATTTTTTGGGCCACAAACACTTTCTCTGTGGGGATTTCAATTCCAAGGTCTCCACGAGCCACCATTATTCCATCACTTGCCTCCATTATCTCGTCAAATCTGTAATTAAAGTAAATTATATTTTATTCTATTGTATATATTAATATTATATTTATATTGTTTAAAAAAAATTACTCCCAAAATAATGATGAGCTTCATATAAGGTTTTCTAAAGAGCATCAATATAGTAACCTATTCAGCAATAACATTTTTAAGTGAAAATGACTGAAGAACTCAACATTGTTAGGGTTGGACTTTTGACCTTTAAAAAAAAAATTATATATATATATATATATATCCAGATAATTATACTCCTCAATGTTCTACCAAACAAAATTAGGAACATTGTGAACTAAAAATATTGATCAGTGATTGAATATTGAAGCTCAAATATTTTACCATTTTAAAAGCGCTGTGAGAAGTATTTTTTTATAATTCAGAATAAAGAATGTCGATTTTATACTGGGAATTCTACAGCTCTGAATACACAAAAAATCCGGTGTCTCCAACAACCTTTTCCACCCAGAGAGCTATGGTACTTTCCCAAGATAAAAAAGACAGAGCTACTACTTCAAGCAATCCTAGGTGACATCAGGTAATATATTGGTGAGAGCGAGGCTGCTGTCCAGGTGTCCTTAGATCAACAGTCATTATTTATCATCACATATTCATTAATTGCACACAAAGTATAAGAAATAATTATAAATACATTCTGAAATGTTCATTTCTAAATACTGGAAAGGGGGCAAGCTACTAATGCCTCCAGAGCTAAACGTTGGAGACCTTTGCACTTGATTGTCAAAGAAACTTAGTTTATTTTATCATATTAATGAATGCTGTGAATATGGTTCAACATGGAGCAGCTAGTACCCAGCAGAAACATGGCTGTGCTCTCCAGTTCCTTTATAAAGCTCAATACAAAGTACCACTGAGTGAGGTCAACAAACCTGCGCACACCCTCATGGTTCTCCAGCTTACTGATGATCTTGATGTTTTTGCCCTTTTCTCCCAGCACTGCCCTGACAGCGTGAACATCCGCTGCTTTACGAATGAAGGAGGCAAACACCATGTCCACTCCTTGCTCCACGCCGAACTGCAGATCCTGGATGTCCTTTTCTGACACTGCGGGCAGATCCACAGCTGCACCGGGCAAGTTCACTCCCTTCTTACTTCCCAGACAGCCGCCATTCTCGATGTCACACATGAGGTAGTCGGAACCTGAAGGGAATTGGGTTAGGTTCATGGACTCTATTTTAGGCCTTGGCCATGTAAAGACTTACACTACAACAGGGCTGCACGACTTTGGCAACATTTCTATTTGCAATATTTCTGACCAACGATTGTGATTTCCTGGTTGTTTTAAAAGTGGTTCCATTGAAATTTAAATATAGTTTTATAAAGAACGTTGCATAGTGGATTGGATGACAGGTAATCGTGCAGCCCTAACCAATGCCATCTCCTGAACTTACCTATCTCCATGACTTGCAGAGATATGAGTCCATCATCGATGTAAATCTTACTGCCCACCTCCACCACTTTGGTTATGTTTTTGTAGTCGAGCCACAGAACCTGATCACTGCACTTTTCTTGATATGCATCATCCAAGGTTAACTTGATCATGTTGCCCTTCTTTAGCTCCACCTCCGCTGTGCCACTCTGTCAAATTAACATGTTTTTGATGACATCTGTAAAATTGTTGCATTTCAACAGTGTGTATTAACAAAACAAACCCCATGAATGAGCCCGGTTCTGATCTCGGGTCCTTTAGTGTCCAAAGCGACGCCGATCGGTCTGTAGCTGATGCTGCCAGGTTCAAAGCTTTCACAGGCCTCACGGACGTTCTTGATTGTTTGTTCGTGATACTGTAGGATGAACAAAATATAGTAAAATATGTGACCTTTAGTCCATTTTATGAGCATCACAAAGCAACTACATTCAAGTAATAAAACTTTACAACTTATAAAAGTCAGAACATTAACTAGATTTTCTTGTTCATAAAGTATCATCAGTTTAAGCATCAGGATATTCATATTTCTTTATTCATTGTTCCTAGAATTCTAATCTATTCTTGACCAAATAAAGAAAACATGTGAGTGGGAAGTTCTGTCCACAGTCTGGTTGAAAAGAAAAGTCCCCAGTTACGTCCTTCACCAAATCTTTCCCAACAGTAATCTCATCTACACTTACAACTGAACAAAGATCCAGCCGATGAGCCGATACTCTTTTGTTTGCAGCATTATCAGGTAAACGAGTCGTGAGATTCAACAAAAGTTGGAACCTCTGTTGAAACCAACACTAAGAACAAACTATAAGATTACAAACCTCATGTGTTCCATGGGAAAAGTTTAACCGTGCAATGTTCATTCCAGATTTGATCATCTCCTTGAGCATATCCACCTCTCGAGAGGCCGGTCCTATACAAAAGAAGTCACTGTTTAAGTTTTCATTTCTTGTGTGATCGTAAATAAACAAACACACCGATAGTGCAGATGATGCCAGTGTTGCGAGCCGTGGTGGGGTCAGAGTCGATGTCCAGCAGACACAGGTGTTCCAGGAATGTGTCGGCTGTGGCAGCATTGAGCTGCTGCGTCTGGATGAAGGCAGTGCCCATGTCTTGAGCCTTTTGCTGCGGCATGGCTGTCACTGGAGTAGTGAGAGTTGTCCTAGAAATAAAAAATAAAAAAAGGTAATTAGTTTGATATTAGAATATTAATCATTAAAAGATACAATATGCAGCTTTTTGTGGTGGGTCTTCTTTTTATTTGGAAACAAGCTATTTCTATGCGATACTGAGGTGTGTTCCGTATAGAAATTACATCTCCTCAGAATCAACCAGGATAACCCCCCCCACCCCCATCAGAAAAGTTGTGCTATGCAACAATACATGCTGAGATATTTGAGACACCAAACCAACCTGCAGCTGTGGTATAATATCTACACACATTTTATGTGTGCATAAAACTATAATTTCTCTATTGCTTTAAAAGTCTTTGCTGCTATATCAATGTTATGTGTTCTATATCTGTACAGTAAAGGGAACACAAATGGCAATTTGGGCACTTCCCCAAAATAATACTCATTTTATGCATGCAAGTCACCATGCTGCAAGTAACACTGCTGTTGTTAAATGGTACATTCAGTTCTTTCCCTGCTGATTTGTCCATCTCTTTGCCATGGCAACCGCACCAATGGCTCAGAGGCCTCGATTTCAACATTACACAGTTTCAACTGTTTCTCTGTGATAAAAAGACAAGTTGTGAAATATCATGTGTGTGCTGCAATCTGTGGTTTTGTCCATTCATCCTTTTGCAAATGTTTATTTTGCATTCCTCAGGATAAGCAGAAAACCCCCTCATACTCTTCTTTTTGACAAACTGAAGCATTTCACTAGTTGCTGCATCTGTAGAGGAGGCTTAAATGACACTTAAGCATCTTCTCCTTATTTTCACATCCCAATTACAAATGCATCATGATGGGGGTCCTGGGCTCGGTTGCAGAACAGAACAGAGGCTGCTCTGCTACATTATGTAACACCCATACGAATACCAGGCCAGAGCTGTACGTGCACTGAATCATGTCCTACCACTACAGCTTCACAACGCTGGATATAGAGCAGACATTTACTGAAACAGAGAGATGGGAAGTTATGTGCTGGAGTAACATCAACAAATGCAACACCCTAACCCTATAAACAGTGGCTGCCAGTAATCCTTTAATTCCCTGCAGACAGATCTACCAAATATAATTGAAATAGACCAAAACCACTGGTTTAAAGGCTGGTGATTACAATGTTCAACCTGCTCCTCTGCACCTTCCTGCTCCTGTTGCATGCTCAAACTCATGCACTCTTCATCCAACCTGTTAGCATGCAAAGCTACATACCACCAGTAGATCGTTCTGCTTCTCCTGGAGAGGAGCAGATACCACACAGGGACTGACCTCCAGCACAGCCCCAGAGTGCTGGAGTGTCTGTGGACTAAAAAGGCAACAATATTCGCGGTAGAAGCCAACAGAGCACTGGCTGCTGCTCGGCCGGTACGTACATATGACACTTTCAGTAGCGAGGCAAATCCCATCAGAAAGGATAAAGAGCTTGGTACAAGGTTGTTTAAACTAGGCCGACACCATGATCTTTGAGCAAACTTACAAAAGGTTTACGCACAAATGACAGCAGTGTGTATCTGAGGGAACCACCGCTCTGTCATGCAACACCCCAAGCTAAAATGGAAATGCCTAATAATAACTCACAACATGGAGGGTGATTGGAAAATATAGTTTACTAGCTGCAGGATGCATACATGAAATATTCAAAATATATTCATACATTTGAGGAAAGTTATTGCAGTCTAACTTTAAACTGTCATCAGAAACGAATGAGGAGATCGGGCATTGTTTCAATGTGTTTTAATCTGCTCTATGAGCCATGACATCTGTGAACTGACCCAGAGCACATATGACAAAAGAACAGAGTTTGTGGATTTGTTCGGTCTAGACATTAGTAAATCATATTGTATGTGTGGGTTCAAGATTCAAGATTAATTTATTATGTCCCAAAAGCAAAATTGTATAGGACTCACAGGCTACATTGGAAAGTACACATATGACAGACATAGAATAACAATACAGTAACACAGACATAAACCATCATTGCTCTGCTCGGTTGGCCTGCATTCAGGAGGCTATAGTGGTTAAGATATCTTTTCTTATTGTTTCTTACGGGTGTTCTCTAACTCCCATTACTGGGTGAAAAACAAAATAAAATCACACTTCCCAAACCCTATATTCAATATGCAGCAAGAGGTGTTGTGGAGAAAATGTTATAGAATAGTCAAACATATATCAAAATTGACAACTTAGTACATTTAAAATTTAAAATCGATAGCTGAAACCCTAATTATATATGTACTAGTGACAATAACATGTTTTGGTTATCCTCTGTGTAGAATAGACTGGAATATTAAGATCTTCTGTTTCTCTTCCTTATTTATATATACTACAAAGGATTGTATTGGTAGAGTTTTCATAATAAACACAAGAGACACTAAGGGCTTGGACTTTTGGCAGGCAAACACCAGAAAAAAAAGAAAAAAAAACTACTAGAGCTACCCATAGCTCGAGGCCACACAACAGGCTGATATCTAGTGTCACGAAGGCACTGCTGCGACTACTGCAGTGACGCAGGGCCTGCTGCCGTGCACAAACGCCACAATCCATATTACACGCCACAGAGAAATACCACAATCACGTGAAATAACGCACAGATTCATGCCGTTTTGGCTAGTGTAACATTATTCACCAGTCATAGCCCGTCTGTGTGGTACGATCATACGACTATAGACCATAGACGGATGCGACAGAGGTCACGTTCCCATCACTGCGTCACATTTTCCTGGCTTAGATTAACCAATGAGCGCAAGAGTCACACCCACAACAGGAAGCAACTTTTCACTCCTCAGCATTGATCAAACAGCTCACGCATCACCATTTACAACCCTTTTCTATTGTATACTTGCCTAGAACGCGCCCATATTTCACAATAAACACTGATTTCCAATAGCAGACGTGTCTCTTCCAAGTGCTAGGTTTTAGATTATCTTTAATTTATGGATGAGTTGGATCTCGTGTCTTGCATTAGGAAGTAGCCATCTACGGAGCTCTGATAAGAAGCTGGAACACAGATAAGTGATGCCCAGAAGAATGATCACCATCTGTTCATAAGAAACAACAGTATTTAAACACTAATGCTACTGACCACCGATGTCGTTTCTTATGATGAGCGATCAACGTGACATATGTGCACGCACGCAGTCAGTCTGACACAAGCAGATGCGAAGCGCGATCAACCGACTTGGATTCAATGATAGCCATGAAATGACCTAACTAGTAAGCAGAAAACTATAGCAGCATCTCAGTGAACCACAGGACACCCACCTTTACGCCGGAGAAGAGCTCAAAGTGATGTAACAAGCGCGACACTCCTGCAGCTCAAGGTGATCCGCTTTTTAGCCAAGGGACTACTTTGTACGGATGCTGAGTAATATCCTTCCGAGTGTCAGATGCCAAGTTGTTGCATCAAAATGAATCCACTATTCGAACTATATTGTAATCATTAACTACAGCATGAATTTATGGGATGCAGTATTTATGTAGAATTATGTTAGAAGTTATGTTTGAATATGTGAATGTGCGGAAGGATACTACGCTTTAGCAGTGCCTCGTCCGCCAATCGGAAGGCGGAATAGCATCATGTGTCATGTGCCTTTGCTCGGGATGTTAGCTTGACCGGTGAGTGCAAACATCTTTTCACAAACTACTGATATGTTTAACTGTTTCATCACTGTACATAAAAAAACAAGCTGCACGTTGGTCCATTAAAACGCTTTTCAGTTCAAAAATAAAATTGATTTTTCTGATAAGCGGAAAGGATGCTGTATCATGTTTTTAGCGTGACCATACAAACAGCAGTCTGGCGACACCCAGCGGTCAGTATTAGAATAACACATTCAATTCAATATACTGCCCAAGTATCCACATACAATGTAAAACCAGACAATTAAGTAAAAATAAACTATTTTAATCTACTTGTAAAAAAAAAATACAATAACGATAAGCAATACAATTAATAGAAAGACAAATAATATGATAAAAATATATCTCAGCAGGATGTTGTAGCTCATTCAACAGACCTATACAAAATAAGATAAGATAAGATGTGCTTTATTTATCTCACAAAGGAGAAATTTACATCTCACATTGGCATGGATAGAGACACTCAGATTGTGCAAAAGAAAGACATGTGCAAACATGTTACATGCAGGATAATTATGTACCGCAAAAGTGTCAAGTGTCAAATTGAAAACAGTGTCAATAGTAGCCTTATACCAGCTGCCTGCCCGCATGCTGATGTCCCTGGATTTCCCTATAGTCACATGAACTGAACATCAGGATCAGAATCAGAATTCTTTGATTGCCATGTGAGTAACAAGAAGTCACACACTAGGAAATTGCTTTGGCTCTTGGTGCAAACAAGTTAAAATGGAATAAAATCAAAAATCCATCCATAGATAAAAATCTACATAAATGTCTTCTGTTTACTATATATACATCACAGCCCAACCTATGTTTGAATGACAATTTATTTTACAAAATTAATTAACAGAATTTAATTTATAAAATGTAAGATAATAGAGAAAGATGGATAAATCCATAGTACTGGATTTTTAAACAGTGAACATCATTTAATCTACCTCTAACTTTAATTGGCTCATGATTAGTATTCACATGCATGAATGCCACTGGCACATAGAGCAGATTTGGCGGAAAAAGTGGGCCAGGGTGGATTACCCTACTCCAGCCCCCATCCTGAAGAGTCATATTGACGTAGCTCTTCAAAATAATTAAATGTTTAGTATTTGGATAAAGACACAGTAAAGCTGCCTACTTTTTGTTACAAAGTTTACAACAGGAAAAATGGAATTAACTAAATTAGAATGTGCATACTTTATTTCGTACCTGTTTATTGTAGTAGTGGTGTCACTGCTGCTACTTCCACTTCCCATTGTATCATCTCAATGGCTACACAAACAGCATGGATGCTCACATGCTTGTCCAGGTAGAAGACATTGCTGAGGGCCACTCCACCAGCCAAAATCCTGGTTGTCAGTCAGCATCAATCATACTAAGCTGGAGTTCACTAAGGCGATCTACACTTGGATAATTCTCTGAGATGAGACAAACTAAGTATCTTGACATTCAAACATATTTGTTCAGACAGGACAGATACAGGCAAATATAGATCATGGAGGTTTTCTACCTCTTTGTACTTTCATTATTTATTTGTTTGTAGGGCGGAAATGAACAACTATTTGTGTAATTGTTATAATACTAAGCTATTATTCAATAGTTTGAATGATCTAGTTGTTTAGAATGCACATTTGAGATTTTATCGAAATTTGATGCTCAAAGCTGTGTGAGGTCATTATAATGGGATAGATTCATATTTTATTTATTTAGTCGCTTCTCTGTTATGTCTTGTATGTATACATGTTTTAGTCTCCTTATTGAGAAATTCAATTGTTAATATAGTTGATAATGATTATTGCATAACCGTAATTTGTTGATTACAGCTCTATTTGATTCTAATATACTGTGCATTCCAATTTCAGATCATCAAAGAATGTAAACCTGGTCTATACAATATAATCCAGGTGTGAGGACCACTGTATCTTGAGATATTTAACCTCTAGCATGGGGTAACATTTATGATGACCCTATCCTTAAGTATAACACACAGGCAGAATCACATAATCCTATTATTATAGCAACCAGGACACATGCAGAGTGATATGTGGGCACAGACTAAACATAATAAATGTTCTTTGATTTTTCTATGCAATAAATACAGTCAGCTGCAAGTCACATGACCAGATGCCTAGCACTACTGAGCATGCTCAGAGCTTTCAGTGTTGTTAGGCAAAATATAAGACAGCAGTAGGAGCAGAGATCTGCAATAGATAAACACAGCAGATGGCCGGCTCGCTGACACATACCGCTTTCCCGGACATGAGGTTGTTGTAGAACGACTGTGAGTCTGATGTCGCTGATTTTTTGAGATTGTTGCCAAAAGAAGAGCCACTGAAGAAAAAGCAGGTGTGCCCTTTAAGAGGGGAAGCCGCTGAGCAAAGGACAGCATCCCAGTCTCCATCCTCTCCGGAGGTAAGTGTGGGGTACAAAGGGGGAGGGGAAAGACGCCTGACTGCATCTGTGTTTAAAAGCTAGGAAATTGGGACGCATAGAGCTGTGGGGGGTTGAGCGGTACGAGACTCTTGGTGTGAGAAACGTCTATGGTCAGATCAAAAGCAGGCAATTCTGGCATGATGTGGAGAGTGTTGTGAATACAGGGTTGGTTGGAGAATACGTGGCCTCTTTAATGAGAGAATGTGTTTGCTTTACGTCGTGAAAATCAAAAAAATCAGCCATGCTGTGCTTTCTTTTGTGTGATGTTAGTTATGTCATACTCAGAACAATATCCTAATTTTACATACAGGCACACAATGACATCAGCAAATGTACTCTTCATTAGATGTAGCAGTTTTTTCTATTTGAATTGGGATCACAACAAAGAAAAAGAGATACTCTATGTGCCGAGCATCTCCCACACATTCTCCTCTCAGTGATTAATGCCACTCTGAAAGGAGGCTGAAATGGCTGTTGCTAGGATACATGGCAAGGTGAAAAACGGACAATATAAAGAAAGGCGGAGGACACTATTCTGCTGAATGGCATCACACCAGCCGACGCATTGTTGTTTTTCTGCTGATGTTTCTTTGTTTATATTCTTTGTGGTTCCAGTTGCTTGAGGATTTCTTATTGCGTGAAATGGCTGTGCTCTTTAGCAACGGTCGAGGGCCTGTTTGAACGAACCTATGATCAACAGACCTAATGGTAAGGCAGCTGTGTTCTTTACAAAGAAAATGCTGTGTCACTCTGTCTTCATCCATTTTAACAGTATTGTGTATGACAGATCTAATATTATATCTTTCCAAAATAGCATGACTAAGCTCCAAAGCTAATAACAGCCCCATTTGAAGCACTTCAATACAAGCTAAATATAGATGATGAATGTCACATAAAAGGATTGTTGAAGAAGGTTGTGTTTTCTTTCCACTTCGCCGTATTAGCTTTTGACAATGTGTGGGCCCACAGGACATCAAAGGCCAGTGCTGGACAGATGAGGAGTCAGACGGGGAGAATGAGTCCGAGCAGTTTCTCTATGGCATTCAGGTAAAGCCATTTCAGGTTCCACGAGCATATATTATACATACCACATAAAGGACAGAGCTATGTGGGGTTGTGTGTTGTAATATTCATGAATGTCTATGCTGACTCATGCTTTCATCTAACGTCATTGTATAATAGATTTATTCATGATTCCAGTCCATTTGGTAATTTTATATGTCACAAAACCTTTATATTTCCAAGCTTACGTGTATTTCACTCATTGAGCCGAGCATTTACTGGTAGATGATAAGATAAAGTTAAAACAACACTGTAATTTGCATGATTCTATTGAATTAGAGAGTGAATAGATGCATTTGGAACATTCTCTATCTATGTTAATATATCTCTCTCTCTATATATATTAATGCATTTTTCAGTGCAATAAAAACAACAAGTAAACGACAAGAAGCTTAGCTGAAAGGTCTAAAGTATCTTTTATTCAGAGTGACACACAACTCACCGCTCAAGACCCTGGTCTTAAATTCCAAGTGTTTTATTGTTTTAATTTGTGAGATTATATGTACACATTTGTAGCATAGCAATAATTGTATTGATCATTTTATGATCAAATACAGTACATTGTTTACAGTGAAGGCTAAACAGTGCTGGGGAGAATACTTAATAATAATAATGCATTGGTTTTATATAGCGCTTTTTTGGACACTTAAAGACGCTTTACATGTCATTATTCATTCACTCCCTACACGGTGGTGATAAACTACTACTGTAGCCACAGCTGCCCAGGGGCCCACTGACAGAGGCGAGGCAACCAGTATGTGCCACCACCAACCATTGACACACACACCAGACACATTCTAGGCAATGGGGGTGAAGTGTCTTGCCTAAGAACACAACAGCAGTTTGGCACTTTACAGCCGCAGCCGCCCCACTGTGGCTGGTGTTCCCAGAGGTTAAGTGTCTTGCCAAGGACACAACCACAGCAGACAGTGGGAGTCGATGGTGAAAGTCGGGCTCGAACCCACGACCCTCTGGCTCAAAGGCCAATGCTCTACCAACTGAGCTACTGTTGCCCTTTGAAAATGTATTTAGTTACAGAATATTGAGAAAATGTATTTTGTATGATATCATAGTATAAAAATGTGGCGATAAAGACAGTGGCTCCCCGCAAACCTTTCCCTACATTTTTCTTACATTAAAAGATGTTCCTATTATTGATTTGTAGTACTCTTTTATCTCTTATGAAGTTTCAGAGATTTATCCTTTGTCTCACATCACATTTCTGTAAAAAATAGTGTTCAAGTACAATCTAATACAACTGTTTAAGAAAAAAATGTATCTGAATGTGTATTCTCTGTACATGTACTCCTTTACTTCCTAACACTAGGCCTCACAGAAACGGCTTGAAAATTGAACTAAAAGTAAAACATGTACTGTATACTCTTTCAAACAAGCATACACAGTACAAGCAAACTTATTCCTGCACTATTGTGGAGACTTTTATCTTTTATCTCAAATCGGTTGTGCATTCTTAGTTTTATTATAGGTGATCCTTTGCTGTTTTGTTCTCAGGGTAGCTGTGCTGCTGACCTCTACCGTCACCCTCAGTTAGACGCAGATATCGAGGCAGTGAAAGACATTTACACTGAGGGCGCCATCTCTGTCAGGTAAGGCGTATATTTAAAAGCAGATCCAGTCATAACAACAATTGTACTATTATGTGAACATCTTTCTGAAAACAGGGAATATGGGACAATAGATGACGTCGACATAGACCTCCACATAAACATCAGCTTTCTCGACGTGAGTCAGCATTTTTTCTAACTTGCACCATTTATATCTGAGAGTTGTCATTTTACAAAGCAGCACATCCATACTTTTTATCTTTTGTGCGCCTGTGTGTAGCGCTTTCATGTATTGCTCTAATTAGATGGTTAACTGTGTGTATTTATGTGTGTCTGCCTTAGGAGGAGGTTGCAACAGCGTGGAAAGTCATCAGAACAGAACCTATTATTTTAAGACTGCGTTTTTCTCTCTCACAGTACCTTGATGGACCCGGTAAGAAGCCACGCTATAGTGTTATATAATTTATTACTGTGGTATTTTATTTCTATGCCAAGTACATTATTGTGATTGATTTGTTCCATTGGGCCTATTGTGCGTTCATAATAAAATACTTGTCACTAATGTTAAAATAATATTGTTTTTTGTCTCCAGAGCCATCCGTAGAGGTATTTCAGCCTTCTAACAAAGATGGATTTAGCCTTGGCCTACAGCTAAAAAAGTGAGTCTCAAATGGTTTGGATTTTCCTTTCTAACTCATTCTCACTGAGTTGCTTTTGAACTTTACTTTGCAGAATCCTGAGCACATTCACTTCTCAGCAGTGGAAACATCTCAGTAATGAATTTCTTAAGGCTCAACAGGAAAAGAGACACAGCTGGTTCAAAGCTGGAGGAACCATCAAGAAGTTCCGAGCTGGGCTAAGCATCTTCTCACCCATACCAAAGTAAGTTATTCTTCTTTTCTCGCTCTATTGTTATGGAAAAACACAAGTAGTGAATCCACAAAAACTCATTCTCCACAATTCAATTCAAAGTATAGTTTGGGAAATATGAACATACTATGAATGTGTTATTGGTTAATTTATACATGTTATTGTGTCCTTTTGTATCTTGTATTAATGACGTGCATTCAAATTATTCAAATATAAGAGAAAGGCTAGCTTATTCCAAAAACTCTAGCATGAAGGAAAATTAGTAACTTGTACACAATATTATATCATGGTTATATATTCATTATACTGTATAATACTGATATAATAAAATACTGGACAGAGTGAATCAACTTGCAAGTTGACAAAAACTGGCTTAGGGAAAAGGATTTCTCTTACTGCAGGACATTCTGACTGGTAAAGACTTCTTAGGACAGAGGTCAGCCTCATTATGTCAAATCAACGTAGCGGCCAAAGTGACCACCTGTACAAAGTAACGGCTGTCTGACAACTTTTAGCATTCCGTAGTGATATATGAAATGTTCTTTGTAGTGACCGGAGCTTCTTGTTTGTGGCTATTCCATCATTCATATGTTAGTGTTTGTGTTACCTCGCTCCTACTCTTCTGTAAAACTGAATTGTCCCCTTTGTAGGACAAATACAAGATCTCAATTTTATTTTTTGTTTTTCAGGTCTCCAAGTTTCCCTCTAATACAAGACACCGTTCTAAAAGGAAAACTTAGTGTTCCTGAACTGAGAATGACCCGGCTGATGAACCGATCCATCTCCTGCACAATGAAGAATCCTAAAGGAGAGCTGTTTAGTTACCCACCCAGTACTCAGGTCAGTACCATGTGAATGATTCTGTTATTATCGTGAGTTATTCCCATTGACTGTGTCAGAACCAGCAGTTTAGACTTGGCTCCTGCACTGCCCCCTCCTGTGTCACAGTCCCATACTATCACATTGGCAGACTGCATGTCCCATAATGTTTTTTCTCACTTGCTTCATCAGACTGTGGCTGTCCCAGCGGCCAGGGCCCCTGCGCAGATTACCACGAGGCAGCTGATTGAATTGTTTTTCTCGTCCCAGGCGGGAGGGCACTGCAAGAATATCCCTACACTGGAGTATGGATTCCTAGTGCAGGTTAGATACAAGTAAAAGATTAAACCAAGCATTAAGACCTTGTAATTGTGTTGTTTGTTTCACTTTATTACCACATTATGGATGACAGTAAGTGAAGATACTGCTGTGCTTTTTACCATGCAGATAATGAAGTACTCGGAGCAAAGGATCCCCACTCTCAACGAGTACTGTGTGGTCTGTGATGAGCAGCATGTCTTTCAAAATGGGTCAATGTTAAAGGTATAGAATCTACAGAATATCATTTATTTGACCATGTTTCCTTTTATACAGTATGTATTATTACTAGAACTGTACATTGTTCTCAAATGTGAACATGTTTTCTCCCAGCCTGCAGTGTGCACGAGAGAGTTGTGTGTCTTCTCTTTCTACACTTTGGGTGTGATGTCAGGGGCAGCAGAGGAAGTAGCCACTGGAGCTGAGGTAATACACATTCTGTAAGAGGAAAGGAGAATATATAGTCAAACGTAAATTTGAAATGCTGTTTGTGCAGGTGGTGGACCTTCTAGTGGCCATGTGTCGAGCAGCTCTTGAGTCGCCTCGAAAGAGCATCATCTTCGAGCCCTACCCTTCTGTAGTTGATCCCAATGACCCAAAAACGTTGGCCTTCAATCCTAAGGTCAGCATCCACACAACCGCAATTATGGCACATTTAAAATTTTCATTATTCTTATGTGAAAAATACTAACATACAATATATATATACTTTCAAATATTTGTTTCCTTTTTCTCTTACAAACAATGATTATTCGGCTTAAACAATCAACACAGAAGAAGAATTATGAGAGGCTTCAAAAAGCATTAGACAGTGTTATGTCTATCCGCGAGATGACACAGGTAACACAAGATATATGGGAGAAAGCTAGGGGACACATCTTGGAACCTCAACAACACAACTAAAACTTTTCCACTTTCTTTTAGGGTTCTTATCTAGAAATTAAAAAGCAGATGGACAAACTGGACCCGCTTGCCCATCCCTTGCTACAATGGTGAGGCCTCTTTGTACCTTGTAACGCCTCCTGTTACTCACAGCCATTTGTGTGAGAGTGTCTTCTTGACTAAACATAATTTATCTGTCTGTAGGATTATTTCAAGCAACAGGTCACATATTGTCAAGCTACCTCTGAGCAGGGTGAGAAATCTTGACTGATATCCAAAAAAATAAATAAATGCACACAAACCTGCCACTAACTGTAATTATTTCCATCTCTTATTTCCTGCTTGGTGGGACATGTTCCGATATAGCAACTGAAGTTCATGCACACTTCTCACCAGTTCCTGCTTCTGAGCAGCCCACCAGCCAAGGAGGCCCGGTTCCGCACCGCAAAGAAGCTCTACGGCAGCACCTTTGCCTTTCAGTGAGTCCTACCTCTCTCTTTTGTGTTTTTGCTCCTCCACTGTGGTTCTCAAACGGTTCTCACAAAGTAACAGCTCCAGAGTTATATTTTATTCTAGATTTTGTTTTATCTTATTCTATTATCTTATTACTTAACATTTATAATATTATCTTAAATAATAATGTTAGATGTGTGCAATCTGAGTGCACTTATTTCCTCTTTTTATTCTGCTGTACTGTGCACAACAATGACAAAGATTTCCCCACGTAGGACATATAAAGGGCCGCTTATCTTATCTTAGAATAAGGACGCCTGCTCCTAAATAAGACATAGTTACAATAGTTAGTTGTTCTAAATAAGGATTAAAAAGCTGATTCAAATTACTCAAACTAATACAGAAATTACTGTATCAGTACACTGCACTGCACAGGCATCCATGAACCACCAGAAGAATCCCAGGAACCACCATTTGAAAAAAAACCCATTGTTGTTAGTTGTTGACAAATGGTTAACTTTACAACAGTTGGTCAAAGACAGACGGCCAAAACATTCATGCATAATTTAGTATTACACTGTGTCAGACACGATCATGAGTCAGTTTAACACCTGCCTATTGGATTGAGTTCAGATTTTAGAACACGACAGCACACAGTCTGATCCTTCTGTGGGAGTGGGAGGCCTTCCAGCACATGCAACCAGAAACACTATCTGTGATCCTTTTAAATGTAGGCTTTGATGCAGCAGGGGAAGTATCAACACTGCAGTCCTTTCCTGTTCAGACGACACAAATCCTCCGACCGAAAATGTTAGAGGTGTCCGTGAAATGACTATTCTTATCGTTGACCTGGAAGCCGTCATGTTAATGAAGTGTAAAAAGGGTCAATCATGCCTTTTTTATCCCTTGGAGGCTAAGTCTGTCTTATGTCATTATAATGTGTTTTACGGCACATTGAACTCTCCGATGGCTGGTCTTTGCCAAACAAATATATATAGTGTTACATTATATTCTTCATATGTGGCAGGGTCAGTTACAGCTGTTGTAAGTCTATAGGATGTTTATTCATCTCTGCTCTGTGCTGCCATTCGTGCGTTGGTGGTAGATCATGTTTAAAATTTTCATACAGGGCACATTTAGTCCTGCTTTGTATTCATTATTACACTAGTGTGAGCTTCAGTGGTGTTTAAAACAGTGACAGTGCAGTCTGAAAGAAAGATAAATGTTTCATATCAACAAAGCAGAGCAAGGTGCGTCATATATTTATGCCCACCAGAGGGCGCAGTGCACTCATTCCTTTGTCGTAGAGGAAGGTTTTCCTGAGAAGCTCCTGTTTCTGCCTCTAGTTCGGAGAATCCAGATCGATTAACAACAGAAAGAGCTCTTTTCCTCACAGCTCCTTAAAGTTGACCTTAACACAAGTCAATGATGAGGAGAAGTAAGCTTTAGGAAGGACTCAAGGACTAGGGAGGAGGTATTTGTCATTTTCGAAAGGAGGGATATTGTAGTATTATTATTATTCATGCTGTCAGACTAAATATTTAATGGAATGCATGAACAGGCTCTCACTGACATTTTATGTATAGATAATTTATAGTTTGGTGTTCACCTTTCTCTGCCCTTTCCCTAGTGGCTCTCACATAGAGAATTGGCACTCGGTTCTGAGAAATGGCCTCGTCAATGCCTCCTATACTAAACTACAGGTATGTATGTAAGTCTGCGTGTGTGTGTGTGTGTGTGTGTGTGTGTGTGTGTATGTATTCAGCATGTAAAAATGGCTGCCATAGTATATACCAATCCTGTAGGAGGTAAATACAACATCTAAGTATTTCTATACAATTTGTCTAACAGGTTTGTTGTGTGTGCGTATACAGTATGTGGAGAATATGAGGCAGGATTACTATCTCAACATTTTTTAGCACTTAGAATAAGAACATTATTTGTGCTATAGGATAAAGGGCGAGTTTATTGCAGTAATCACACAACTTTGCTTAGTACATGTATCATTTTAGTGGTGGATTTTTTGCAGTCTTCTGAAGGATAAAACACAGCAGAATTGTCTCATTTGCACAACAGAACTGATAATGATTGCTGGAAGACACGATGGCACTGTCTGAAAATAGATGAAGCGCACAATTAAGTCGGAGAGCTTTGAAATGTCTCACCTCCGTTTGGATTGCTCTCCCCAGTGATGCGATTCATTTATTTTGTCTTTGTTCGTCTACTTTTTGAACTGTCGATGTTTGATCCGGTCTGGGTGTTCATCTGCCTGCTCATTCGCCTTTCCCTGTTCACCTTGAGCCCCGACACCCGCGCTGCACCGCTGTCATTGTGTTATTGAAGGAGCCAGCCTTTCTTCAGCTCCAGCCATCACACAGAGTCTCCAGTCCCTTATTACTTTTGATTCCATCCAGATGTGCCACATTCTGATCCCGCACTTTTATCCCCTGTATCTCAAGCTGCTCTTTGTTCTCTCCCCTTTGGTCATGTTTTCCATGCCCTGACTTTCCCGTGAATCTTGCCCTTTCTATGCTGAGAACTTTTTTGAGTCTTAATGATTCATGTCAATTTTCTTTCATCCCAACTCAAAATCATTGCCACATCTCATTATTTGAAAGAAAGGAAATGAATCCATAATAATGTTTTATCGGTCCTTTCAGGGCATTATTGAACTTGAGGCAGGTTTTTCTAAGCACAATGTAACAGAATCATGCACTATATCTAATTATTCTATTTTGCGGTTTTTAGCAATATAAAATTAATAATAAAAATTGTCAGTCTCATAACTCAGACAGAGACAGACTTGTGAATTGTGGAATGTGTGTTAAGTGTGTTAAGCCAAAGTTCAATAGTGCTGTGATTGAGGAAAGCTCTGGATGAAAATGACACTGACATCGGAAAAGGGTGTACAAATGTCAGTTCTATGCTTCTGGTAGTGTAGTGACACTTCCTTCTTGCTCTTTTGAACCCAAGCTGCATGGGGCAGCTTATGGAAAGGGCATCTATCTAAGCCCCATCTCCAGCATATCTTTTGGATACTCAGGTATGAACGGTTGTTTTCTCACCATTGGAGCTTACGTGAGTCCATTCAGTCATGCATCATGTGGGTTGAGTATGCTTTGTTTGTCTCACGCTTTGGTCTTCATCCTGGGATGCTTCATCTCCACTTGTGAGGTCTCTCCATGGTGTCACGTGTTTCGCTGCATGGATGTGTGGCCATGTTGGGTGCTGGTGGTTTGTTCAATGAGGTGTAACCTGCCTCCCATCGCATTGTGTGTTGTGGTTGCAAATGATGTGGTCTTGTATTTAGTTATTTGCAAAAATAAATGTGAACTTTATAAAGTCACATGAAACTATTTGCTAGTAGTCCTGTGGTCTCCCATCCAAATTAAGTACTAACAAGGCCTTGAGTTCTAAATAAAAGTGGGTGGCAAATCAATGCATCACCCATTAGTGATAGTGATAAATGAAGATTCTGCATGCTATTCTACTTGTACTATCAAAAAGGCACATCATCAGTCGGGGAGAACTAACCTGCTGTGAGACAGTGTCATTTTAGCCATGTTATTTTATGTTCCATCATCTGAAAAATAACCCAAGGGATTTTTTCCAAGGGAGGTTAAACTATTGTTTCTTCAGCGTGTACCTTTGTGCTCAGGGATGGGGAAAGGACAACACCGCATGCCCACCAAAGATGAGCTAGTGCAGCGATACAACCGGATGAACACCATTCCACAGGTGACACATCATCCTTTAATGAAGGACTTTACAATACCACAGAGAAACATGTTTAGATGTGATATTATTCTGCATGTTGTTCATGTACTCTATTAATCTATTTTATTTGTTACTTTAAAGAGTCGCCCAATACAATCAAGATTTCTTCAAAGTCGAAATCTAAATTGCATTGCTCTATGTGAAGGTAAGAAAACACTGTGAAAAATCCTGTGAATATTAAGAAATCAACTTCTGCAATGAATTACCTTCAATCTGTTCACAGTAATAACGTCTAAAGACCTTCAGAAACACGGAAACATCTGGGTGTGTCCTGTGTCCGACCACGTGTGCACTCGGTTCTTTTTTGTGTGAGTAGGATTACAAGCACATGTCCTATACCTTACCGTGCGCAGGTATAATCGATTTTGTCTTTTGTAACGTGTGTGCAGGTATGAGGACGGACAGGTTGGAGACGCCAATATCAACACCCAAGAGCCTAAGGTGCAGAAAGAGATTATGCGTGTAATTGGAACGCAGATCTACTCCAGTTAATGGACACAGTCGGACCGTTCGTTTCCTTGGTTGAGAGGCACAGGCAGGAAAAGAGAATCATTCTTCACTATTTCATACAGCAGTTTTATTTGCACATCTGATGTCTATACATACTCAATGAATATTTAATAACAAGTCTACACAAAAGCTGAACACAAATGTTTAAAACCTTGTCAGAGTGCTGATAAGAATGACATATCTTTTATACTGCATAAACCTCAAGTCCATCCGGTTTCTCACTGAGTTTGAGCAAATAACTCAAGGGTTCCAACGTTTGTATTCTCCCTCTTGAGTATAACCATTCAACAGACAACACCTCTGTGAAAGGAGAATAATTTTAGGCTATTCCAAGTTGTATTACATCGACGCTGATATATACTGTTTTCAATGAACGTATGTATTCTATAGCTCACAACCCACACCTCATCCCTGTTTTTGAGACTCTGAATTATCATATTGTATAACTTAATTATATTCTCTATGGAAAGCCCACATGAACAACACATATTTCCAACCGGTCATTCATCAATAGGTTGTTTTTTATTTTAAAGATGTGTCCAAGTTTGAACTGACTGTTAGTTTATGCTTTACGTTCCCAGTGAAGCCGCACTTTACCAGATGTACATAATGTTAGGTCTATCTGCAGAAAAGGTTAAGGTTATGGTGAGCTCCCATTCATGCAATCTTGACCTGCATAATACTGAGGGAAATGTACTGCTCCTCTGTTTTCACCTTGGAGAATGACAACCTTGTATAGCTAATCATGTTCATCAGTTAGTCATGTACTTTATGTATGTACGTGTGGGTTTGTATCATTATACTAGACATTGCACTTATTCTGCATATGCCTGAATGGACATTCCTCGGATGTGAAGTAAACTGGAAACAAGAAAGTACTGTGGAACATCTTGACTAATGAGAAGTGGAATCAACTTCTGGGACAATTTGACTGATGAACGGACCGCGGAGCACTGAAAGACAGTGATTTGTACATAGGGACTTTGGAGACCATTATGAAATGTACTGCTCAGAAAAGGTGTGCACAGCCCACTCATTGTTGTGAGAGCCAACGCCAGAATTGAAAGCTGTAAGTGTCTTTGAGAATCTTTTCCTTTTGCTGACTGTCTCTGGCGAGTAGCGTTTTCAGAGATGATGTTGACGATAATGATTGCAATTATAATGATGATGGAGATGAAAGGATGTGATGCTGAGGGAAAAAAAGAATAAAGCTTGATTTTTGCACAGTTTTACACACAAATCCTCTGCCTTTGATGCCTCTGTGGAAATTGGTATCATCACTAAAAATGTCAGATCTCTTTTGTGTCTGGAGCTGGGGAAATGTGGTTACATGGTGAACAGAAGAGGGCACTATTACTCCAGAACATACTGCAGACGAGACGAACCAGACTTTTATCCCTCACAACTGGTCTTTCTTGCTTCATGACATATTATTTATTTAATGATGCCATGTAATATTCATAGTTATAGGAAAACACATCTTTTTTTGTTTATCCATTTTAATTCAGGCTTAAAGCATCAACAAAAATGTGAGTGCATATAGGACAGGCTAATTTCCATTATTGAAAAGATAGAATTGAAATGTGACATTTTTGCCATGCAATGTTTAAAACTTCTTCTTATTTAAGAAACTATAGGTATATTCAGCCAAATCTGAAACTACGGTCAGCAGCTTAGTCTGTGGATAAGGAACAGATGATGTGCATGGTTCACTGCAGCCATGATCTCTTGAAACCCAGTACTTATGTTGGACACAGTCCTCTGGTTTGGCTCAGTCCCCTTCACCAAAAGCCAGCTGGCCCTGAGGCAAACTGTTGTAGTCCACTGGAATCACAAAATACTTCTTTGCCATTTACCAGTGGGGGGAGCTCTTGCATCTTTGTGCACAGACAGAGCTGAGGCAACCTATATGCAGACTCCCAAACAGATAAACAGCACACTGTGGTTGTTTGGTCAGATAAAGAGTACTGACAGGGGGGCAGAGGGGTCACAGTGGGTGGCGGAAGTCACTGTTCACACCCTGCACCACCTCCGCTGTCTCGATAATAAGTGGGACCCGCTTGATTCCTGCTGAAAAAGGAGCAATTATGGGGAGTCCTTTAATCACCCACACTTTTATTGAGCTTGGGGTCCTGAGCTTGCAGCTCAGGCCCCTGATGGCGCTGGTAGGGAAGGTGGCGGGCGAAGGGAGTGACAGAGAAGGTCGGTGGTTTAACAGGGCGAGAAGGGGTCTCGTTTGAATTAAGGCTATTCGGTACGCCGCCTGAGCCCCTGCGGGACAGAGACAAAGAGGTGGAGAGGAGCGCGAGACAGCCGCACCACTGAGGCGGAGAGATAGATGGACTTAAAAGAGGGAAGACGGGAGGACTAGAGGGCAAGAGTTTGGGGGACACATCAGAATAAGAATCATTTTCAGCTCAACTAAGATAAATCTGTTGAATTTCCAAGAAGAGAGAGCGTTGGAAAGAAATTTTAAAGAAAAGAAAACGGAGGGAGTTTACACTATGTTGTTTAAACAGCCGATTGATGACGATTGACTATGTACACCAAACTTTTTAATCAAGAGTCACCATACAGAAACACAGATAGACACAGAATAGGGTGTTGGTCCAATTTTGGTGTTGGATTAATTTGAAATACGTGAAATAAAAACCTCCTTATTTGCACATGGGTTTCTGCACGGGCAGTGTTTCAACACGCCTTGGCTCGGTGAATGCATTGAGATGGGTCGCAGACTGAACAAAGCCCACATAGCATAAACCCATTTATTAAGCCTTAACATCTTGATCCAATCTTTAAAATCAAAGCCATTTTTCAAGGGATTGTCTATTGGGACAAAAAACAACCTGTTTCAAAATATTACTCACACAGGCTTATCTTAGATCACATAGAGGACTATCATGCCAGGCCATAGCAAAGCTTTCATAAAATGGATACACAGCTGATTATTGTTTCCCAATAATGGGGCTCATATGTTAAATTACAGATTATTTACTATATGGATTCTAAATGAAGACATAGTCTCACTAAGTTTTTTTTGCCAACAGTGAAATTCTTCCACTCTTTTATGTAGTTTTTTTGACATCATCAAAATACTTTCCATGCGTTTTTTGGCATGAGGTTATGCAATCCCAAAATATGTAAAATCCCTTAATAATCATTGGAGCTGATATCCTACGAGACATATAACCTGTGTTCACCAAAGTCTTACAGCCAAGTCGATAGGACTGCCATTTATGTAAGCCTGAACTACAGAATTTTGAGCTGTTCGCTGGTAACTTTTCGTGCACCACTGGCCTTGATTCGATCTTCATTGCATGAAGTCTTGGGCCTGTTACACGCTGTTCTCATCGAAAACATACCAGTTATTGCAGCCAATAGCACCACACCAGTGGACATTTGCTGCTTTTATTTTATTTTTGTTTAACAAATGGCCTTTGTGTGAGAAAGAAAACCAAATTTGATTTCCCTACTTGACAGTCAGTCCAGAGCTACAGTCAGCCCGAGCACCCATTCAAAGCAGCACTGTCAGTGAGCTTTTTATTGAATTTTCAGCTGGGTGTTGCTTGCATGTGTGTCTATGTGTATGGCATCCTCTTTCGCCTCTTCCCTGGATATGAATGATGGAGTACAAGTCCTTGTTCAATCCCTCCGAGATAGTGGAGAGCAAGAAAACGGCAGCCATGCCCTGCAGACATCTGGTGTACATTTTGCTTGGTAGGATTAAACATGGGACAGTATTTTCCATTGGAGACAAACTGTAAGGCCACAATCTTTGATTGTGTTGTTTTAAAACAATGACATTATGCTGAGGATAATTTCTTGGACCACCCTCAAGGTTTGACGAAAACTGGCCATTTATATAATAATTGGGTTATTTTTGAGTGATTTATGGAATTGGCATATCAGATGACCAAAGTGCCACTTAAAGCTGGGGTAACAAAACCAAAAAAAAAAAAAAAAATACATCCATTTAACAAGTTTGCTGCTCACAAAATACATTTTGTTTTATCACTAGTTTTCACATTCATATAATTTTGGCTTTTGTCACATCTGTTTTTCTGATGCGTCATACCCGCATATGAAAGCCTGATCCCATCAGACCTCAGGTGCCACAGTGCAGCGGCTGTAAAGAGCCAAACTGTTGTGGTGACCAAATGCAAGGCACTTGCTACTTGCCCATGTTGCCTTGTATGAGACGCTGCGACAGTAAAACATTGGAGTTGGGTATCGGTTTGGCCTCCTGTTTACATGGAGATGGTGTTTCAGGGGGTGAAATCGCAAGCGTTGAGAAAGAGCCTGCAGAGTGGAACAGCTGTGTGAAGAAAAAGGTGTGAATTCTCTGCTGCTAGGACCTCACCACTTTCCCGCACGCGAATTTGGACATTGTGCAGTAGCCTAGAAAAAAAAGTACAACAATGGTGGCGAGTACACTAACTAGCTACGTGTACTTTCAGCGCTAAACAAAGGAGAATTCTACTCCTTCGTTCGTCAAAACAAAACAACGCAAAGCTATAGTTTCAGTTTCCATTTTTGCAGCTGGGGGCTGGAGGTCACGTTTGTTGTGTTGTGAAGTTCCACTGCCCCCTACTGGCCGGGCAAAGAGAACACGGTTTTCCTTTTGTTCATTCATTCATTATTTTTAATTTTCATCCCTTTATTATCCATTACAGGGTCAGGGGGGTGGCAGTCAGAGCTGCCACCAAATTCACAAAGCACCACTCCCTCCTGCAGGTGGCGGGTCCATAGGAAGATGGCTGCGCCTTATAAGGCCTTGACCTTTCAGCGGGGACTTCAGGCAAAGTGGGGTTAAGTGTCTTGCCCAGGGACACAACGATAGCAGACATCAGTGGGAGCAGATGACATGGGTCGCGGTGGGATTGAACCCACGACCATTAGGTCCAAAGACCAATACTCTACCATCTGCAACACATGGTTTTCCATCGTTGTCTAAACGCTATGCAGGAGACAAGTCTTTTTTCCAAATTGCTTTACAGCATTTCTGCAGCGTCTCCGTCTAAACAGGGCCTGGTGTGTGTCTGTGTGTACATGTGAGTGTAATATATATATACAGTGGGGCAAAAAAGTATGGGTCTGTAATTTTCATCAAAGGTACACTTCAACTGTGAGAGACAGAATGTGAAAAACCAATCCAGGAATTCACATTGTAGGATTTTTAAAGAATTTATTTGTAAATTATGGTGGAAAATAAGTATTTGGTCAATAACAGAAATTCAACTACAGGAGGTTTTGGCTCTAAATCTCACAATACATGGCCCCATTCATTCTTTCCTTAACACGGATCAGTCGTCCTGTCCCCTTAGCAGAAAAACAGCCCCAAAGCATGATGTTTCCACCCCCGTGCTTCACAGTAGGTATGGTGTTCTTGGGATGCAACTCTTCCTCCAAACACGACGGGTTGAGTTTATACCAAACAGTATAAACTACTTTGGTTTCATCTGACCACATGACATTCTCCCAATCCTCTGCTGTATCATCCATGTGCTATCTGGCAAACTTCAGACGGGCCTGGACATGCACTGGCTTCAGCAGGGGGACACGTCTGGCACTGCAGGATTTGATTCCCTGTCGTCGTAGTGTGTTACTGATGGTAACCTTTGTTACTTTGGTCCCAGCTCTCTGCAGGTCATTCACCAGGTCCCCCCGTGTGGGGATTTTTGATCACCGTTCTCATGATCATTTTGACCCCACGGGATGAGATCTTGCGTGGAGCCACAGATGGAGGGAGATTATCAGTGGCTGAAATATCATTTTGGGTTACATTTGGGCTATCTTTTATACAGATAATGAGTTCAAACAGGTGCCATTAATACAGGTAACGAGTGGAGGACAGAAGAGTTTCTTAAAGAAGAAGTGACAGGTCTGTGAGAGCCAGAGATCTTCCTTGTTTCAAGCGACCAAATACTTATTTTCCACCATAATTTACAAATAAATTCTTCAAAATTCTTCGGTGGCTGACTAAATACTTTTTTGCCCTACTGCATATATATTAAGGCTGTCAAAATTATCGCATTAACGCACGTTAATTACGTTTTTCATTAACGAGCATGTCCGAATGACCTGCCTATTTATCCATAGGCAAGCATCAGAGCAGGTAGGCCCTCTGGGAATTCATGTTTTAAAAGAATACGCGCGTGACCGCCCCGCGTGTGACCGCGCTGCTTGCTGTGAACTTGTCCGCCTCCTCCGCTTCCGCTCTGGTTGTTGTTCTAACAACAACACGGCTGTGAGCGAATGGCGCCGTGGTAACATGGTCATATAAGACCATAGACGCCACAAAACTATTGTCTATGCAAATCTAACAGATTTAAGTACATTTGGTATGAATGACAATGTGTCATTACATTTGAAAATCTCATTGAACTTCAATTGGAGTGGATTTGAAATAGAATGTTAAAAATGCGATTAATCGTGAGTTAACTCACCATTTCTGTGCGATTAATCAACTAAAAATTTGTAATCGTTTGACAGCCCTAATATATATATATACACTACCGTTCAAAAGTTTGGGGTCACATTGAAATGTCCTTATTTTTGAAGGAAAAGCACTGTAGATAACTTTAAACTAGTCTTAACTGTTTTTGGGTGCAATTTTGTAATTGCTGCAAATGGAGAATACTTATTTCAAATACAAATCATTATTTCTAACCTTGTCAATGTCTTGACTCTATTTTCTATTCATTTCACAACGTATGGTGGTGAATAAGTGTGACTTTTCATGGAAAACACTTGGGTGACCCTAAACTTTTGAACGGGAGTGTATATATACTGTATATACACTGTATGTATGTGAATGGTTGCAGGGGCGGATATTGATCACTTCTGTCTGTCAGCTCTAGGGCAGCTGTGGCTACAGTGGTACTTTACCAACCCACTGCAGGGAGTGAATAAATAATGCCATGTGAAGTGTCTTTGGATGTCATGAAAAGTACTAAAAGTACTATGCATTAAAATAATAATTATTATTAATATTGTTTTCAGACAGAAAAGTAAACAGAAAGAACCTTCCTTACTCAATCAGCTCTCACCCCAAATCTTCAATTTAGTTTTAACTTTAATACTGCTTGACTCCAGGAGTCATTGGCTGATCAAACTCAACTAAAGATCAAAATACAAACAATATTGGCTTGAAAATTAACAAGGTGTTCCATGACAATATTTTCTTACCTCCAGGAAATTTTCCCAACTGGATAAAGGAACAGCACGTCAGTGTGAGGTTGATGATGGATCTGATGTGATGAGGGATGCATAGACAGAAACAGATTTAAGAGTGGCTGAGGATGAGGGGTGTAGGGAGGAAGAGCATACACCATGGATGCTCATAAAGCCAACAGCTGTGTGGGTAATGTTTTGTGACACCAAGCCACTCTGAGCCCTTCTGTTTGCCAGAGAGCGAGGGAGCCGCCATAGTCTGTCGTCACAAATGGCTCTGTCATTCACCCCCTAAGTCTTAATTATCGCTCCCGGTTTTTTGGCCACATTTTGCTCAGGCGTATGGATCCATCTGCGCGCTGTATAATTCCACTCCGCAATTTACAAGTGGCATTTATTACAATGGCCTATGTGGCATATCCTCTTTAACACCAGCAGCCCTTTTCACAGAGACGAGGGGGGGACAAAAGAGCAACGCAATCTGGCAGCAACAGTGCCCACTCCTGCTCTTTCCATTGTCTTTGTCTTTTTTTTTGTCCCGTCTGTACCCCAGCTCAGTGTGTGACTCCAGATTTCCACCCCCGCACTAATAATTTTTTGCGTATAGTTGCGAGTTTTACCCCTTTGTTGTTAATTTAATTTTTATGGAATTCGCTCAAGCCGCCCCACATCTGCCTCCAAGCAGAGGAAAAGGAAATAGCTGATGTTGATTCCCTACCCCCTTTTCTCTCTTCTACTACTCATGCGTTTGTAATTCATTTTGGATTAATTCCCCCGTCTGCAGAGACAATCCTAATTCTTTATTATTTCCACTTCACAAGCTTGATGACATCCCCATATCCACATATCATATCCAGGGGAAACTTTACACCCAGTAGACTCTCTGGTTTTTTGTCTTCCTGTCTCCTTTCTCATGTGGCCCCTTTCAGTTCCTGTCTTTCTCTTTTGCATGTTCATGGTTTTGTTCTGTCATTACATTCATCTATGCTCAGTTGTTGTGGTTTGATTATTCACCATGCAGAAGAAAGTTTCCTACTGTGCTGCTTGGTCTCCCATCTGTGGTGATCGGCACCCAACTGTATTCAGCTGTCTGGTACAAGTTTCTTCAGCATTGTACCCAGCATCTACACACATGCAGTAATAAACAGTGTGGAGGGCTCACTGCTCACTCAAGAACATTTTGGATAATTAACTGTTTATTTATGACGTCATCGTGTCAAGCGAAACCAAGGGTGATTTTTTTCATTATATTGATTGATTACTATGACTCAATTGTCTAATGAAATTAAATAAGACAAAACAACAAAGACACTCTGACAGACTTTCAATCTCAATTCAATTATATCAAGGTGGATGGGGAAAAACACATTCACTTTTTATTCTGCCAGGTCACAAATAGGGTTCTCCCATTGTACCAATTTGTACCAATGGTAATAGCTTATCCCCCCCCCCCCTGTTTCCATGGTGATTTAGATGTATGCATATGTTGATACATTCCAGAAAAAAGTGCTTTCAAACATATACATCAGTTCAGATCAATTATTTGGTGGACGTCACAGAAATATATAAAACACAGGTTTAGGTTCATAGGGTGGTGCATTAGGTCCATACATTCTCATAAAGATCTGTTTGGAAATATTGGTTTGACTTGAATAAATATCCTGAGTTAAAGAAGCTGTAGGTAAAAATCTGGCCAAAAGTGGTACTGCACTCTCCCTGACTCAGGTTGCCAGATAAGCAGACGAATCCAACTGGGACCATAATATCTGAATAAGAGTTTTGTCAACAACAAATCTGTAACTTAAAAGTAACAACACTTTTTTCACAAAGATAGAAATCCTGGTTTTATTCCTTGTTTTGTCATTAATGATTTGAGAGTCATAACGAGACCTTTTTTAGTTCTGCGGCCACATGATACTTTACCATAGTACTTTACTTTAGCAGCAGATTTGCTTGACGCGGTGTGTTCTGGCAACCCGGAGCACAGACTTTCTGATTGGTAAAACGGTGGAGGGCGGGACATCGAAATGAAAACTATAACAAGATTTAGGGGCTGTAAAACTAATTTTTAAATCAAAATATCTTGGCTGGACTACTGTAATCAGTTAAAGTATTTGAAAAGAGCATGGTTTATTAATGCTTTTTGACAAATTAGGGCCATTTAATGATGACTTGACATGGAAAGCTTACATATTGCTACTTTCAAAATATCACCAAGTTACTTGTTTAATAATATCCTGTTGTTTTTCTTTAGATAAAATATTACGAATTCAGAGTTTTTCATATCCATTATCTCTGTCCATTTCATATATGCATTTGTTTGTGAAAGGTCAGCTGGTTATTTCCTCCCTCACCTCTGTTTAAAACCCAGCCAGGCTCAGATTAAAAGCCACCATTTTCACCCTTGTCACCCGCACTTTCCTTTGTCCCGCGCCGTCCGAACGCTCCCACATATATACGTCCCATCTCCAATTCGGTATTAAGTGGGCCCTGAATTTCCCCTGAGCTCCGGCGTTGGTGGAGGCGGCCTCTGGGGTCCGGCTGTGCTAGATGTGTTGTCTGCTCCCTTACCATTCAATTACCCTGCTGTAATCTGACAGGCTCCTCATGGCCGGCACAGGGACAATCACAGCTGTGTGTATCAGTGCCTGCGCCACACTGTGTGTATTAAATCTGTCTCAGCAAATGTATCTCACACAGAAAAGCTTAGGAAATGTGCCCCTCACTTTTCTTTCCCGCTGGCTCCAATAGAACTTCTCTCCCTGCACCTTCCAGGATCCCTGACCTGCACTCTAAATAAAATGACAAAACGAAACCAGCTCAAAGTGATGGTCCACAACAAGGATTTTCTTTGATTGTCAGTATGGCCATTTTTGCCAACTAGACTTTAGGAATTGGTTTTCAAGTCACAATTGTGGTGTCACGGTGGCTGAACTGTCAGTGCTCTTGCCTCAAAGCAAGCAGGTCCTGGGCTTAACTACTGAATGGTACTGGGCCTTTCTTTATGGGGTTTGCATGTTCTCCCTGTGTCTATGTTTGTTTCCTCCGGGTGCTCCAGTTTCCCCATCCAATCCATCGGTTGGCGTGTGGCTTTTGCGCTTTTATGTTCATGGCCGGGCACTGGCCATGCTCTGACATGGGAGGCGTGCGGTAGTGACGCCTGTGGCTGCACTGCGCTTGGCAACAACAATGGAGGTGGTAAAAGTTTGCATTTTTAGATTTTCTATTTTGATATCCTATGTGTCAACTAATTTACTTTGTGACCACTACAGGCACTGCACAACATAAAAAACATGTACAATGGACTCCTCCCCTCTGGGCACAGCACTCCCCTGTGAAGAACATTCTGAAAGGTCGATAAATATACATTTGATGATATGTCAATTTGTTCTATTGGCTGGGATATTGCAGCCAAAAACATTGTTGCTACAAGATGGAAGCTTCTTCTCTTGCTGTCTCTCTGACAGTGGGTTATGACAATAGTTGGCAGTGCTTGTTCGGAACTGTCCACAGTGCAAGTCCACAGTGCGAGAGTACCATGAGCAGTACACTGAATATCAGTAAATCAATCAACCAAAATGTATTTATACAAAACATGTTCTTTAGTTTGTTCAAAACAGCATCTCTTTTAAATGTTTTTTTTTCAATTGCACAACTGCTCATGTCTAATTTTTATGGCATCAGCCCTGTTTGTATGTTCTTAAGAAAAAAAAATCAAAACAACACAAATGATTATCTATTTTGTATTTATCCCCATAGAAACTTTGTCCACTGCATTTGACTCATCCAGTGATGCTTCTTAGGAGTCTGTCAGTGGAGGAGGAGAAGTGGTGGCTGCACTACAGCATCCGGGGACCAATCTCCAGATGTTGATGCCTAGCTTGATCAGCACTACTGGAGCAGGGGGATTTACTGGTCGGGGAAACTGGAGCACCGGGAGGAAACCTACACGGACATGGGGAGAACACGCTAACTCCATTCAGAGCACAGGTCACCGCAGCAGAAGTGGAGTAGCCTCTGGGTGGAGCAGGACGGGTCACAGCAGCAGAGGTGGAGTAGCCACTTGGTTCGGACTATTTTCTCTGCTCTAGTCCAAAGTAAAATGCTGAATGCTTCATTTGAATTTTTCAAAAAGTTGGCATTTCTCCGGTGCGTTTTCACCTGATCCATTTGGTTTGGACCATGAATCCTCACCGTTCCGGTCTGGACCAGCGCAAAAACTTGAACACTGTACGGCAGCAAAATCTCAGGCAAAAGAGTTATCACCATTCTTCAAGGATGCATTGAAAGCTTGGTTGAATTTCCAGTATCATCCTCCAGATACAGCTCAAGATATTCAGACACAGTTGCTATGGATGAATTCAAACATTACTGTTGGAGACAAACCATTGTTGTGGGAGGAATGTGTTAAAAATGGGTTAATTTTTGTCAATGACCTTTTAGATTTATCTGGAGATTTGATTTCTTATGAAAATTTGAAAAGATCATTTAACATTTCTCTCGATGAGCTACAATACAACCAGCTGATTTCTGCAATTCCTAAAACTTGGAAAAGAAAATTGCAAAATTGTAGGAAGAATAAGTTGATGGTGTGTCTCCCACTAATAAGATGCCCAAAATGGCTGTCTGGTGCCAAAATAAATAAAATAATATATATGTGGAATGTAAATATCACAGGCACCGCACTTTTTCCACACATCTGCCTGTTTTGGGAAGATTAATTCAATGATCCAATTTTGTGGAAAGATTACTTTAGAACAATTTATAGAACTACAATAGATTCATATTCCAGGATATTTCAACTTAAAATCTTTTATAAAATTATTGCAACAAAAAAATCTCTGTTCAAATGGCAGATAGAAAAGGATCCCTGTTGCAGGTTCTGTGGGGATGAGGAGGAGGACCTGATGCATTTGTTTTATTTTTGTCCACATGTGGCTAAGTTTTGGGTCAGTGTACAGTTATGGTTAAGGTCTATGGGTATTGCTTTGCAAATTACACCTCAGAATATTGTGTTATGTATTTTTGAGGGTGCACATACCTTTTGAATATGATTATTCTGATGGGTAAAATGTTTATTTTTAAAGCTAATGTATCAAATGTATGTATAAAACACTTTAAGAATAGAGTTTATCATCAGTATATGTTAGAAACAATTATAGCAACAAATAACAACAGAATAATTGAGCATGAAAAGAAATGTCTGCTTACCTGAGTTAGAGATATAAATATTAAGGTGTACTTGCTATGCCATTTGTTATGTCGTAAATGTTTTGCTAATTATATTGTATTTTGTTTATGGATTTTGATTAGTATAAGTGACTTTATTTTATTTCTTATTTTCTATGTTATTATTTTCTTATGCTTTGTGCTTCTTTTTTGTCTATAGTCTGTGTTCAAAATACTAAGAATGTGTGGATGATTGTGGTTGTGATTGTGGTATGAATGCAAGGGGGAGTGGCTGTGTTTGGGTGGGGGTTTTTGAAGTTTGTCTCGTTATTTTATCTTGTAAATAAAATAAATAAAAAATAAATAAAAAATAAATCTCAGGCAGAAAAAAAATGGCATTATTGTTGATGAGAAATGTTGCCCTCACAAATAACTGAGATCTCTTTGATGTTGCAGCGCACATGCAGTAAGTGTATACAAAACAAGTAGCTTTTATGCATACTATATACACATATGGCAGGGAAATAATACAATAAATAGTAAATAGATGAAGTGACATTCAATGGACCTTGTGGAATTGCAGTTTTACACATGATTACAGTATTTACTATTTACAGATAGTGGTCTGTATATTTCTAATTTCCTGTAACAGGGATTTATACAAACACAAAATAACTAACAAAAAACAATTATTAGAAGTACAGTATAATTTTGACAAAATATTGCATTACGTTAACTTAAAGACGATGTTAAGTTAATATTATGTGTAAAATAAAAAAAAAATACTGCAAGCCATACAGTAATCAATTCACGATACAATGTGCAAATATATCTACCAAAAATCTTGGGCAGCTGCCACTCTCACTATTCCCCCTCGTCGCTCGAACAGAACTTCTTTCAGCCCAACATTTCTGGCCTCACTTGACATTCGAATGCTCTCCCAGAAAATGACAAAATGAAAACAGCCCATTGCACTGGTCCAAAACCCCAAGATTTTGTCCGCTTATCCCCACGCTATTATTTCTCCCAGCAATCTCACTCTCCCATTCTTATCATGCTGTAGCCTTTCCTTTCTCTCCACCATTTTATCAACCTCCCCTAATCACTGTCCCCATGTTTGTCAGTTTTATCTGCACAATTCTCCCTGTTTCTCTGCCCGCGTATGCGTGGCAGGATGGCTCTCGGTGTTGACCTGAGAAGGACTGACATTCAGAGGCCGGTCCCCTGCCTGCAGCACTGACATTTCTGCCAGACTTTGATGGCGCCTTTGAACAGAGATGTGTGGAGGGGAAGAGCTGCCTGTCTGTAGCGCCTTCCAGCTTCAGCGCCGGGCTCCGAGTGAGATGTCGCTACTGTAGCATGCTGCTCCCCTCGCACAAACATTCGCACATACATGAATAGTGGAAGAACGTATTCGGTTGGCTTCAAACAGTCAGGCAGCCCTCACTCACGTTAATGTTCCCGCACGCATACTTCACTGCAGATTAAGTTATGCACATTTGTAGGAAAATAGCGAGCCTGTGCAATCGCTGCATGCACACACGCTGTCTCCTGCTGGGATACTTCCAAAGAGCGTCATTGCCCCCCCTCTAATAAAACTCATGCAAAAAGATGGGACCTGGTTAACTCACCCCAGCCTGCACAACCCAACACCCTCCCCCGCGCCCCATCTACCCTGCTGTGGTGCCTTCAAAGACGCCCATAACCCGGTAGCTCCCATCTCCAAGCTTTCCAATCTGCTGTGTAACCTCCTCCTCCTCCCACTCTGCCTTTGTTAATGGATCCTCGCCAGGCTGCAAAACGCAGAAAGGAAACAAAATACAAAAGAAAAAAAAAATACAGAATTGCGTGATGGGTGGGCTGCATTTGTGACAATTTTAGTGCAGTGTGATTCTGTGTTATTCAGTGTGAATGCCATTTGTGCGCCAGTCCCCTCCACAGTCACCCGCCAAAAGAAAAATTGAATACTTCCTTTCATGAGTTAGAGGTAGAGGCCAAATTATGAAGAAGGCTGTGAGGCTGATTAATATTTTGCACTATGCACAATACAATGAAATATTTTCCCAACAAATTATAAGAAAAGAACTAGCATGAAATTGGATAGAGCAATCATAAATGGCTAATTAGCAGTGCAGCTGTATGCCACATTGTCCGGCTTGGCATGTGGAGCGAATAACATTTTTCATCTTGTTTCCATAGCCCTCAATGGGAAGTAGACGAGGAGCTTTTTTATGGCAAGATTACATTATTATAAAATTACTACCACTAATACTATTGTCCTTGTTTTTAATTGGCATATAGCATAGTTTTTAATGTATAGTCAGATGGGTTAGGGTTAGATTGAATATCTTATCATTGAGACATGATGATCACCAATACTATTAAAGTATAAAACAGTAAAAATTTACCAAAGTATAATGTTGGATATTATTATGTTGTGGTCTCTCTTTTTATCCCTATCTCAATAAAAGAGGTAATTCAACCAATTTTTGTATATCTCTAAATCAAAGGATCGTAAATTTCAAACACAAGAAATGCAATAATTAGTTACATATTGTAACTGTAGTTCTACGAATAGGTAACAAACACATACTGTAGAGGACGGATGACCTATGTCCATAAATGTTTATAATGTCCATGAATGTCCTCAAATGTCCCGGATCATCACCACTGTCTTCAGACAAAAGGTCATATTCTACTGTTATATTACATCTACATTTTGGTGAGAATCTCTACACTCACTCTGTACCTTCTCCCAGTTTCACCTCGCACCAAAGTACAATATAGGCCCAATGCCAAAGTGCCCTATGAGGAGGAGCACAGGGACTGACCTAATGCTGGGAGTCTGAGGAGCACAGGGACTGACTTAATGCTGGGATTCTAAGGAGCACAGGGGCTGACCTAATGCTGGGACTCTGAGGAGCACAGGGACTATAATGCTGGGACTCTGAGGAGCACAGGGACTGACTTAATGCTGGGACTCTGAGGAGCACATGGGGACTGATCTAATGCTGGGACTCTGAGGAGCACATGGGGACTGATCTAATGCTGGGACTCTGAGGAGCACAGGGACTGACTTAATGCTGGGACTCTGAGGAGCACAGGGACTGACCTAATGCTGGGACTCTGAGAAGTACATGGGGACTGACCTAATGCTGGGACTCTGAGGAGCACAGGGCCTCCCCTAATGCTGGGACTCTGAGGAGCACAGGGACTGACCTACTGCTGGGACTCTAAGGAGCACAGAGACTGACCTAATGCTGGGACTCTGAGGAGCACAGGGACTGACCTAATGCTGGGACTCTGAGGAGCACATGGGGACTGACTTAATGCTGGGACTCTGAGGAGAACATTGGGACTGACCTAATGCTGGGACTCTGAGGAGCACAGGGACTGACCTAATGCTGGGTCTCTGAGGAGCACAGGGACTGACCTAATGCTGGGACTCTGAGGAACACAGGGACTGACTTAATGCTGGGACTCTGAGGAGAACAGGGACTGACCTACTGCTGGGACTCTGAGGAGCACAGGGACTGACCTAATACTGGGACTCTGAGGAGCACAGGGACTGACCTAATACTGGGAGTCTGAGGAGCACAGGGACTGACCTAATGCTGGGACTCTGAGGAGCACAGGGACTATAATGCTGGGACTCTGAGGAGCACAGGGACTGACCAAATGCTGGGACTCTGAGAAGTACATGGGGACTGATCTAATGCTGGGACTCTGAGGAGCACAGGGACTGACTTAATGCTGGGACTCTGAGGAGCATAGGGACTGACCTAATGCTGGTACTCTGAGGAGCACAGGGACTGACCTAATGCTGGGACTCTGAGGAGCACAGGGACTGAATTAATGCTGGGACTCTGAGGAGCACAGGGACTGACCTAATGCTGGGACTCTGAGAAGTACATGGGGACTGATCTAATGCTGGGACTCTGAGGAGCACAGGGACTGACCTACTGCTGGGACTCTGAGGAGCACAGGGACTGACTTAATGCTGGGACTCTGAGGAGAACATTGGGACTGACCTACTGCTGGGACTCTGAGGAGCACAGGGACTGACCTAATACTGGGACTTTGAGGAGCACATGGGGACTGACTTAATGCTGGGACTCTGAGGAGAACAGGGACTGACCTAATGCTGGGACTCTGCTCTGAGGAGCACAGGGACTGACCTAATGCTGGGACTCTGAGGAGCACAGGGACTGACCTACTGCTGGGACTCTGAGGAGCACAGGGACTGACCTAATACTGGGACTCTGAGGAGCACAGGGACTGACTTAATGCTGGGACTTTGAGGAGCACAGGGACTGACCTAATGCTGGGACTCTGCTCTGAGGAGCACAGGGACTGACCTAATGCTGGGACTCTGAGGAGCACAGGGACTGACTTAATGCTGGGACTCTGAGGAGAACATTGGGACTGACCTAATGCTGGGACTCTGAGGAGCACAGGGACTGACTTAATGCTGGGACTCTGAGGAGCACAGGGACTGACCTAATGCTGGGACTCTGAGGAGCACAGGGACTGACTTAATGCTGGTACTCTGAGGAGCACAGGGACTGACCTAATGCTGGGACTCTGAAGAGCACAGGGACTGAATTAATGCTGGGACTCTGAGGAGTACATGGGGACTGACTTAATGCTGGGACTCTGAGGAGCACAAGGACTGACCTACTGCTGGGACTCTGAGGAGCACAGGGACTGACCTAATACTGGGACTCTGAGGAGCACAGGAACTGACCTAATACTGGAAGTCTGAGGAGCACAGGGACTGACCTAATACTGGGACTCTGAGGAGCACAGGGACTGACCTAATGCTGGGACTCTGAGGAGCACAGGGACTGACCTAATACTGGGACTCTGAGGAGCATAGGGACTGACCTAATGCTGGGACTCTGCTCTGAGGAGCACAGGGACTGACCTAATGCTGGGACTCTGAGGAGCACAGGGACTGACCTAATGCTGGGACTCTGAGGAGCACATTGGGACTGACCTAATGCTGGGACTCTGAGGAGCACAGGGACTGACCTAATACTGGGACTCTGAGGAGCACAGGGACTGACCTAATGCTGGGACTCTGCTCTGAGGAGCACAGGGACTGACCTAATGCTGGGACTCTGAGGAGCACAGGGACTGACCTAATGCTGGGACTCTGAGGAGCACATTGGGACTGACCTAATGCTGGGACTCTGCTCTGAGGAGCACAGGGACTGACCCAATGCTGGGACTTTGAGGAGCACAGGGACTGACCTAATTCTGGGACTCTGAGGAGCACATTGGGACTGACCTAATGCTGGGACTCTGCTCTGAGGAGCACAGGGACTGACCTGATGCTGGGACTTTGAGGAGCACAGGGACTGACCCAATGCTGGTGCCTAGAGTCAGGTCTAAACATGGGAAGGTAGCATTTCAGATTCAGATTCATCCAGCTAAAACTTGGAACAGTCTTCATGAAAAAAAAAACAATTTAAAATAATCTGACAAGTTAAAACAATTCAGTTTAGCTGTGCATATAACTGATGGACTATATTTTCACTTTTGTGAATGTACTGTGATTATTTAAGATTTTAATGCATTGTATGATTATAATTGTTCTTATATTGTTTTTAAGCAGTTTGAGTTGCCTTTTGAATGAACTGTGCCATATAAATAATCTTCCCTTGCCTTTTATACAAAGTTTGGAAAGCAAGGAGTTTGGTCTGAATTTACTTGTGTTGATTTTATTGATGTTCCCGGTGCCCAGCATTAATTTACCACATGAAAGATATAGCACAGAGTGTCCGTCTTGTGTTATTTTATCTCCTTATCTTCTAAACTCTGATGTGTTAAGGGAACAATAGTAGAGAAAAATTTGTGTGGGCACAAAGCAGCTCAGTCACTTTCAAGTGCCTTCTTAAATCAGCTGGCATCTAGAAACGAAGAGACGAGTCATCTCTTTAGTCTCACTCAATCTATTTCAACAAAATTCCCTGAAAAGTGTTCGTGAAATCCCCTTGTATTTTTTTCAGAGCATAATATCTATACTTGTACTCATCGTCATGTGTAATTATTACTGTCGTTCTCAAGGGCAAGTGGCTCAATGTTGTCTTTCATAATTAAAAATAGTGACATTATCATTGTTCAAAGGTAGACTCAAAGCTAAACCACACCAAGATGGAAAGAAGTACAAAATAGTAACTTAATCGATTGAAGCAGCATTGAATAGAACCTGAGGCGACAGTAGCTCAGTTGGTAGAGCATTGGCCTTTGAGCCTGAAGGTCGTGGGTTCGAGCCCACCATAAGACCTACTTCACGACTCCCACTGATGACTGCTGTCGTTGTGTCCTTGGGCAAGACACTTAACCCTACTTTGCCCAAAGCCCCAACTGAAAGATCTCAGCTCCTGTGGACTCACCACCTGCAGGAGGATCAGTGAGGGGCTGGTGCTCTGTGTACTGGGTGCAGCTCTGACTGCCACCCCCCCAACCCAGAAATGGATTAAGGGGAAGAAAATGGATGGATGGATGAATAGAACCTGTACACAGAGACATGGGCCTTTCATGCTCAGGGCAACACAAAGCGTTTCACAGTCCATATCACCCAAGGCACAAATCATCACATAAAACCAACCCCAGAATCACCATTAAAACATTAAAATCACACAAGAAATTAAAACCATTAAAACTTTAATATCACACAAGGAATTCAAAAATAAATAACAACAGTGCATTAAAATAACCACACTGCACATGATGTATTTGTTTATGCTATTGTCTTTTTTAGAACAATACAGAAAGATGTGCATGACAGAACTCTGGTATAAGCTCAGTGCAAGAGAACATAGAATTAACTTGATCTCACAATGAGAACAGATTTCTCATTTAGAAAATTTGTCAAAAACTTGTATTCCTCGAGCTACAATCCTCAACATGTTTTGTTATTGGTAGTACATTTGAAAGAATTTGCTCAATAAGCCATAAAACTTATTTGAATGGCAGAGTAGATCAGGCTTTTCATAAAATATTTGGTAAATGACAAATTGTAAGCTTTTCAAATATTTTGTCAATGGCGCTTATCTGTTTTTGCAAATGAACTATTCACATTTTTATAGGAAAGGGACAATTCCCATCCCATTAAACAGCCTTCTGGCACAAATATTGCTCCCCTTCAGCTTTTTCCTTTTTTCTCACGTCTCGGCCCCTCTCCCCCTCCCCTTCTCCCATCCCCTCCAAGCTGGTTGGGGCCCCAGGGTGCCTGCCACTGCCGCCAACGTAACCAGCGCTATTGATTGGGACCAGAGCTGCATCTCACCTGCTAATTGAAAGCCGATCGGGGGCCCTGGGGCAGAGCTGTAAAACAGGCCCCGTGTGGCATTAAAAAGCTTGAAGGCTGACGGGCCACTGTAAATCCACCGCTGCTAATAGCCGGGCCATATATCCATCTGCATTAGTGAAGCCGAGTGTGTCCGTGCATATAGTGAGGCAGCAGTGTGTTTCATCTGCTTAAGCATGGTGCAGTCCTACACAGGTGGTTCTCAGTGACAGCCTGATGTCCCACAGCAGCAGGGGAACAGTCTTGCCGGTAATGGACACATACGTTCTCCTCTCCTCAATCCTCCTGACAACAGCTGCGCCAGCGACTCCTCATCCTCCGTGTCCGTGGATCTGTCGGACTGCGTGCGCGTCTGTCTATTCTCCTTTGTCTCGGTTCAAGTCGCTCCTGTAATCGGAGCTCATCCGTTTCTGCAGATTTGGTGCATTTAGTTTGAAGCTCTCACGTGTTTTTACAAGAGTTCCCGTTAGGTGAATGTACTTGTGACTAGTGGGAATAAAAGTGAAAAGTTTGTTGAATACTATGTTTACCTAAAGGAGAAAACGGCTGCAAGTCCTAAGTAGCTCTGAAACGGTTCTTGTTTTGTGCCATTTTTCTTTTTCTTGCTTTTTTCTACCTGAGAGGTTGCTGCAGTTCAGTGTTCATTGTTTTACATTGGTCCAGAGCAGCACTTAAAAAAAAAATGCTAATGAAGCATGTAGCATTTTACTTTGGACTAGAGCAGGAAAAATGGTCCGAACCAAGCGGCTACCCCACCCCTGCTGCTGTGACCCGTCCTGCTCCACCCAGAGGCTACACCACTTCTGCTGCTGTGACCTGAAAGGCTGTTGCTGATTATTACTATTGTTAGCTTTTTAGATAGATCAATTTTATTTTTTAAATTTGCTGCTACTGAACACCTGAATTTCTCCGACAGGGATCAATACAGTATTTTTCTATCTGTCTATCTATCTATCTATCTATCTATCTGTCTGTCTATCTATCTATCTGTTTATGTATCTCTGTCACTTTACTTTACCCAGCTGTGCGATAATAACTTTAATATTGTCAGAATGTGCAATATGGAACCACAGGTGTTACTGTCACTTTACTGAGTCACTCTGTCCCAGACCCTCACGCTGCTAACATGTGCAGATGTATTCTGTACATACAACTATTACTTGCACTAGAATATCTACGTAGCATTTTACACTTGCTTCTTATTATGCTAAGTCAGGGGCTTTTGTACTTAATTCTTGCTTCTTCATCATGCTAAAGCTGGAGATTTTATACTGCTTTTGAATATTTTACTATAGAATTATTGTTCATATATCTTGTGCTGTGTGCTCATCCTTCCCACTGTTTGAAACTTGTTATGCAACAGTGTGGGATGAATAAAATGTCTCTTAATCTTAATCAACTTTTTTGAGCTTTTACGTTACAAAATTGTTTCCTCATTAAAAAAGAATTGTGTTAAGATTCATTCATGCTAATATAAGGAACGTCTGGCACATACAGCTCCGCTCCTCCCGTCTCAAAGCTCCTGTCTTGGTCTTGTTATAGTATGATGAATGGTAAGTGTCTACACTTTTCGCCAATTTCTCAGGTGACATTATGTATTTTACAATTGCACGTGTTTGCAGTGGATAATTTCCAAATTTGGAAACAAAACGATCAAATTCAACTCCTCCCTCTGGTGGTAGCCTCCGGAGTTTCAGGCAAAAAAAACCTTCATAATTACCATCATACATAGAATACTTGTATATACCTTCATACTTCACATTTATTGCCACTTAAGATGTTATTTCACATTCTACAACGTCCATCCATCCATCCATTTTCTTCCGCTTTATCCGTTGCCGGGTCGCGGGGGCAGCAGTCTAAGCAGAGACGCCCAGACTTCCCTATCCACACACACTTCCTCCAGCTCGTCCGGGGGGACCCCAAGGCGTTCCCAGGCCAGCTGAGAGACATAGTCCCTCCAGCGTGTCCTAGGTCTTCCGCGGGGCCTCCTTCCAGTGGGACGTGCCCGGAACACCTCCCCAGGGAGGCGTCCAGGAGGCATCCGGAACAGATGCCCGAGCCACCTCAACTGGTTCCTCTCGACGTGGAGAAGCAGCGGCTCTACTCCGAGCTCCTCCCGTGTGACTGAGCTCCTCACCCTATCTCTAAGGGAGCGCCCAGCCACTCTGCGGAGGAAGCTCATTTCGACCGCTTGTATCCGCGATCTCGTTCTTTTGGTCATTACCCAAAGCTCATGACCATAGGTGAGGGAGGGAACGAAGATTGACCGGTAAATCGAGAGCTTTGCCTTTCGGCTCAGCTCCTTCTTTACCACAACGGTCCGATACAGCGACCGCATCACTGCGCACGCTGCACCGATCCGCCTGTCAATCTCACGCTCCATTCTTCCCTCACTCGTGAACAAGACCCCGAGATACTTGAACTCCTCCACTTGAGGAAGGACCTCTCCACCCACCTGAAGAGGGCAAGGCACCTTTTTTTCCGGTCGAGCACCATGGCCTCAGATTTGGAGGTGCTGATTCTCATCCCAGCCGCTTCACACTCGGCTGCAAACCGTCCCAGTGCATGCTGCAGGTCCTGGTTCGTTGGAGCCAACAGGACAACATCGTCCGCAAACAGCAGAGATGAAATCCTGTGGTCCCCGAACCGGACCCCCTCCGACCCCTGGCTGCGCCTAGATATTCTGTCCATAAATACAGTGAACAGAACCGGTGACAAAGGGCAGCCCTGTCGGAGGCCAACATTCACCGGGAACAGGTCTGACTTACTGCCGGCAATGCGAACACAGCTCTGGCTCCGGTCATACAGGGACCGGATGGCCCTCAGCAGAGGACCCCCGACCCCGTACTCCCGGAGAACCCCCCAAAGGACACCCCGGGGAACACAGTCGAACGCCTTCTCCAAATCCACAAAGCACATGTGGACAGGTTGGGCGAACTCCCATGAACCCTCGAGTATCCGATGGAGAGTATAGAGCTGGTCCAGTGTTCCGCGACCGGGACGAAAACCACACTGCTCCTCCTGGATCCGAGATTCGACCATCGGCCGTAGCCTCCTCTCCAGTACCTTGGAGTAGACCTTACCGGGGAGGCTGAGGAGTGTGATCCCACGATAATTGGAACACACCCTCCGGTCCCCCTTCTTGTAGAGAGGGACCACCACCCCGGTCTGCCACTCCATTGGCACCGCCCCCGATCGCCACGCGATGTTGCAGAGACGTGTCAGCCAAGACAGTCCTGCAACATCCAGAGACTTTAGATAATCAGGGCGGATCTCATCCACACCCGGAGCCTTGCCACCATGGAGGCTACCAACCACCTTGGTGACCTCAGCCAGGGAGATGGATGTATCCGCCCCAACATCCTCAGCCTCTGCCTCTGAAACAGAGGACGTGACGGGGGGATTGAGGAGAACCTCAAAGTATTCCTTCCACCGCCCGACAATATCCCCAGTCGAGGTCAGCAGCTCTCCACCCGCACCGTACATGGTGTTGGCAAAGAACTGCTTCCCCCTCCTGAGGCGCCGGACGGTTTGCCAGAATTTCTTTGAGGCCGACCGATAGTCATGCTCCATGGACTCTCCGAACTCCTCCCAGTCCCGGGTTTTTGCCTCTGCAACAGCCCGGGCCGCGGCACGCTTGGCCTGCCGGTACTGGACAGCTGCCTCAGGAGTCCCCCGAACCATCATGGCTCGATAGGACTCCTTCTTCAGCCTGACAGCATCCCTTACTGCCGGTGTCCACCACCGGGTTCGGGGGTTGCCGCCGGGACCAGCACCAGAGACCTTGCGACCACAGCTATGAGCCGCCGCATCGGCGATTGAGGCAGAGAACATGGTCCACTCGGACTCCATGTCCCCCTCCTCCACCGGGACCTGGGAGAAACTCTCCCGGAGGTGTGAGTTGAAAGTCCGTCTGACAGGGGGCTCAGCGAGACGTTCCCAGCAGACCCTCACTATACGCTTGGGTCTGCCAGGTCTGACCGGCTTCTTCCCCTGCCAGCGGATCCAACTCACGACCAGGTGATGATCGGTTGACAGCTCCGCCCCTCTCTTTACCCGAGTGTCCGAGACACGCGGTCGAAGGTCAGATGATACGACAACAAAGTCGATCATCGACCTCCGGCCTAGGGTGTCCTGGTGCCACGTGCACTGGTGGACACCCTTGTGCTCGAACATGGTGTTCGTGATGGACAAACTGTGACTGGCACAGAAGTCCAACAACTGAACACCGCTCGGGTTCAGATCAGGGGGGCCGCTCTTCCCGATCACCCCTCTCCAAGTGTCACTGGCGTTTCCCACATGGGCGTTGAAGTCCCCCAGGAGAATAACGGAGTCCCCGGGCGGTGCACCGTCCAGTACCCCTCCCAAGGACTCCAAGAAGGCCGGGTACTCTGCACTGCTGTTAGGCCCGTAGGCCGTCACAACAGTGAGAGACTTATCCCCCACCCGGAGGCGGAGGGACGCGACCCCTCTCATTCACCGGGGAGAACTCCAACACGTGGCGGCTGAGATGGGGGGCAGTGAGAATGGCCACCCCAGCTCGCCGCCTCTCCCCGCGGGAAACACCAGAGAAGTGGAGCGTCCAACCCCTCTCAAGGAGTTGGGTTCCAGAGCCCAAGCTGTGTGTGGAGGTGAGGCCGACTATCTCTAGTCGGTATCGCTCAACCTCCCCCACGAGCTCGGGCTCCTTCCCCCCCAGTGAGGTGACGTTCCACGTCCCAAGAGCCAGCTGTTGTGTGTGCGGACTGGGTCGTCGAGGTCTCCGCCTTCGACTGCTGCCCAGTCCTCTCTGCACCGTTTCGCCACCACGGACCCCTCTGCGGGTGGTGGGCCCACAGGAGGGACTGCCCACGTCGTCCATTCGGGCTGAGCCCGGCCGGGCCCCGTGGGCTAAGGCCCGGCCACCAGGCGCTCGCCTACGAGCCCCGACCCCAGGCCTGGCTCCAGGGTGGGGCCCCGGCTGCGCCATGCCGGGCGACGTCACTGATTTCTTTTGAGTGCTGTCCATGGTGTCTTCTGGACTGCTCTTTGTCTGACTCGTCACCTGAGACCTGTCTGCCATGGGAGGCCCTACCAGGGGCATGAAGCCCCAGACAGCATAGCTCCCAGGATCATCCGAGTACTCAAACTCCCCCACCACGTTAAGGTGGCAGTCCAGGGGGGAGATTCTACAACGTGAAATGACATAATAAATACTTTATTGGCTAAAAATAATGCATACTATTTCTTCTTTAAAAGTGCTTACGGATACTGATTGATAACTAATAATGCTCAGCTAGCCTGCTGTTGTGACTTCTGCTGCCACTAACACTCACATCTGTGCTCTCCCATAGCGACATCATCTATCAAGCCCAACTTATTACTCCCTCCAGACCACTCTCATTTTGTGCTCAGCAATATATATTTTTAAGTACTACATGATACAGAGATGAAGTACTCCAGCATTATCTCACGAGCCCGGTCTACTGTCTATACCCAATTTCTGCCTCTTCATCATGCGTGGATATTTAGTTTGGGAGGAGTGATGATGCTGGGAAAAGTGAGTGATGAAGTTATTGTATTTTTATTATGTGTTGAAATATCAGGGGGATTCATAGAACTTAATCATACATTTTAGACTTCAAACAGCACTGGAAAAACTACAGTACAAGCACTACATGTGTGTAATTTTTGACTTGATGGTGCAATAAATTACATTTTATCTGATTTTATTCTGTATGTTAGTCTATTCAGAAAGAGGCCAAATATTACAAAAGAATGAATTATAATGCAGATGATACATAAAACTTCCTCATGCACATTCTTTATTTGGTTAGCCTACTCACACAAATATTCTCACACAAACTTTCGGATATCAGGCTTCATAACTTGTGCCACTTTACTTGTCACATATTATCATTTCTTATTTGTCACCCTCTTGTTTTTTTCCCTTGTCTGCCCCCCTCTCCTCATCTATCCCCCCCACTCCTTTTGCTCAATCGTCCCTCTTCCCATCTCATCCTGAGGCCTGCCACGCTCTCATTTGTCACATTTACAATGGAAACATCCAAATTTACAGATGCTATCAATTAATCACCTCCGCTCTAATTACAATCCAATTAACCTCGGTTTCAGCGCGCCATGCTGCAGGACGGCCAGCACCCTCTGCACTCAATCACTGCACTGTTCTCCCCCAGTCCCCCTCTGAAGACACGCCTGAGACCCCACGGAGGAGATGCTGATTCCCAACCAAGCCAAGATACGTACATTATTACCTGTTTGAACTATATCATGGCTCGCCCTATGGTTTTTCTCACATGGGTGTGCTTTACACTTCCACGTACTCTCAATCAGAAGCATGCAGGTCCCTGCACTGGCTTCCTGTGGCTCAGAGAATAGACTTTAAAACAGCTCTGCTTGTGTACAAATCTCTCCATGGCCTCGCACCAAACTATATTAGTGACATGTTAGTCCCATATGAACCAGCCCGGACTCTGAGGAGCACAGGGACTGGACTCCTGTTAGTGCCCAGAGTCAGAACTAAACATGGGGAGGCTGCTTTTCAGATTCATGCTGCTAAAATCTGGAACAGTCTTCCTGAAGATGTGAGACAGGCCTCCTCTCTGACAATGTTTAAGACAAGGTTGAAAACAGTTCTGTTTAGCTGTGCATACAACTGAGGGATTTTATATTTTTATCTTTTTTTTTTTTTTTAATGTACTGTGATTATTTATGATTTTAATGCTTTCTTGTTCTGTTCAGCACTTTGAATTGCCTTGTGTATGAATTGTGCTATACAAATAAACTTGCCTTGCCTTGCCTTGCCATGCCCGGGATACAGCAGGCATGTTCAAACTGTGGCCCACGGGTCAAATGTGACCACTTTATGTGGCCCTCTGCTGCTAGCACAATGCAGACCATTGAGGCAGTGTCACTATGTCATCCAGGCAACTTCAGCTCCACTAATATAGTCATGCTGGACCCGTATTTTAAAGCTCAACTCAACCTGAATCCAGTCAAAACAGTTTCAGAATCCATTCTGTCGGCCCTTGGACAAGTCGGGTGAACTAAAGTGGCCCTCTCATTAAAAAGTTTGGGCACCCTTGGGGTACAGTGAGAGGCTTTTGTACATGTTTTTGTGCTTCCTGTTCTTGATATCATTGTGATACAAGTTTCCGTATAATAACAATTCAAGTAGTATTTTTAAGCTTTTTGACTTTACTAAAACCTGGAGCTGGAAGTCCAAAAATGAGCAATTAAGGGAAAAAATGATGCACTATTTTTGATTTAAAAAGATATAAAGACTATTTACATTTATTTACATTTTATGTTTTTTAATTTGATATCTTAAGTAGAAACCATACGGTGAAACAAGTATGAAGGCTAAAAATTCTTTCTGTGTAACTGCTCATGCTACTTAATCAGAATTTGAAATCTACTGGCTACAAACACAGCAATGTGATTGTAAAGAACAACATTTCACTTTCACCAAAAAAATTATTTATGGACTGAGACAAGCTTTAAAGTAGAAGATAATATTTTATTTGTCTCACAGTGGGTAAATTTCAGTTAGATGAATACACAAATACATATACAGTACACATCAAGGCATGCAGTATACATTTACTTCCGCACTCCTTTTGGGAAAAGTGGGTAAAGTGTTTTGCCCAAGGACACAATGACAGCAGACATCAGTGGGAGTTGGTGGAGATGGTCTTGCCGTGGGCTCGAACCCACAACCCTCCGGCTCAAAGGCTCTACCAACTGAGCCACTTAGACATGGTTGTGCCAGAACATGTAACATGGTTTTAACATGTTTCAGAATAATATGCCTCCTTTAATGGCTATTTTACTTGGGTATATACCTTCATTGTGTGTGATGATAAGGGATAAGCGTAAAAACTAAATGTCCATAGGGATAACGACAGTATTACAGTATCTATAGAAACAAAGGGATGGAAGGTACGGTACAGTAAAAAGGCTCAGGCCACCCTGGTTGTCATCCATTTTATGTATAAAAAACGACATGCTACACCCTTAACCACCAGGAAGCTGGAATCCACAGGGACACAACATATGTGTCCCCATGACATCCACCAATATGTGTATTTATTTCTCATAGTTTGATGCAGAACTGAAATAATATAACGTACCTCTAATGCTCCAGTGAATGTGTCTGGCATGACAGTGTGTTGGTCCACATGAGGATGGAGTAAGCTAATCAAATAATCCTCCAGGCAGGTCCTATCATGCTGAGCCAGACTCCAACAGTGAGCGCACGTCACAACATTTACATTGTATGTTTCCCAAAGCACAGACAAAGACCCTCTCAGCCATCGTTGACAGCTGCAGTACATATTCAGGGCAACCCTCCAAGGTGTTGTGTGTTCTAATCCCATAAGAAACTTTGAAGAATGTTTTCATATGACCTGGCACTGTCCCATGTGTCTCCATCTCTGTCTTTCCTGTTGCATCAATGGAACAAAATAACATATAAATAAAAGATGTTAGGGGCTGTTTTTCTTGAAAGATCCCATCTGAATTTGTGGTTATTTTAGCGAAGGCAATAAGGATAAAACGATTTGTATTTATCACAAAGGGGGAAAAACACATTGTAATAGAGATAGAGTCCTTACAAATAAAATGTTTAGTATAGAGTGGACGTTGACGACTGATTTAAACTCAACATTTGGACGATCACCAATGATAATGGTCTGTGTACACTGCTGTTTTTCAGGCATGTCTCCTGATGGAAGAACGGAACAAAAAATAGAAAAGATGTTGTGAAAATATTTGCGGTTGTGGTTGGAACGCCACTCGGATCCCAAGGATGTGGGCTGGGCATGTTTGCACAGCTGTCTGTCTCCCAGGCTCAGAGATTATGAGCGCGTGCCTGCTGGAGTGCATTTGTTTGTCAAAGTCACTACGTCTGTAAGTTGTATGCACCTGGTGGTTCTGGGGTGCTTTATATGTGTGACTATACAAGCATGCATGGGTATCAAAGTGTGTTTGTGCAATGGTGGTTATCCAGGGAGAAGGAAATCCATCTGTCTTGCGGAGGAAAAAGATGCCAGAAACATAGACGAAGAGATTTGGATCCAAGAAAGAGGAAGCGAGCCAAGCAGATGCCCTTTATAACTCCTAAACTGTTTCCCTGTCGCTGTCAAGATGTTCACCAACTTGTTTTAGTTAAGTTCTCCTCAGCTTAAAGAGAAGACGATCAAATTGATTGAATCAATCAACTACAGAAAAAGATTTGATAACAAGTACTTTGCCTCGAATAATCAGATATTTTCTTTACTTTAAAAAAAAATGTTATGGCTTCCTGCACTTTTTTATCATAAATGTTTCTGCCTATTGGCTAGTGAAAGTAATATTTCGGTATTTTTCTTTTCCATTAATACTGAATATGCAGTTAGAGATCAAGAGATTACTTGATTAATCAACGGTTATAATTGGAAGGGTCACGTCAGACACACAGTGTGTGTGTGTGTGTGTGTGTGTGTGTGTGTGTGTGTGTGTGTCTGTGTGTGCATGATTCATGGTGATTGGAAGCAGGGAAGCTGTGGCTACAGTATTAGGTTTCCATCACATAACTGGAGGTCAACAATTATTCAGTATACCAAGATATATACAATCGATCTTAAATTGGTTGAGATAACCCTTTTTTATCACTGGAAAACAAAATAGAAATACTGTAAATTATTTGCTATTTTTCTTTTATATAAAAAACTGGCACGTGAACAGCAACAAATGTCCCAGGAGGAGGAGAATCGCTCCCAGATGAGTTTCCCCAGAATGGGTCTCTCCTGGTTCCAGAGCTCATGCCCATAGTGGGACTGGTGTAGCCTGGCCATAGCCATCCGTACACTCCGTTCAATCATCATTTCACTGCATGTAACCGTCTGGGTCTGGTCCCTGTGTTAGCGAATACAATCGGTCGTATTTCAACCGGCTACTCAGAGAGCGCGGAAGGCGGGTGTTGTAGGTCGGTGCCGGTGACGTCAAGAGTTTGCGCCGAACAGGCAGGTTGTAGTTTGGCAATGGCGAAGAATGCGATAAAAAAGTAATCCGGTCTGGTTCTATCAAGAAATTGAAGCAGGAACAAGAGGAATGTTTAGCAAATGTAATCGCTGGTCAAGATTGTGGCACTACTCCCCACGGGCTCCGTTAGCGGCAAAGGAGATGGCTAGGCTAAATGCTAACGACAGACTCGGGCGCATTAAATACGTCACGGTAAACTCAGATCCAATCGTTTCAATCTGCAAAAGGAGTTAACCCCTCCCACCTGTAAACGGAGCTCAATGGAGGAAATCCAGACCTTAGTATGAAATGTACTACAACCTCCTCTGTTGTAGTAGGATAGCATAGTTTTAACATGACGTTATCACCAGAGAATAATTCTGTGAAGGTTGTATGTTGTGTAGCAGGAGAGAGAAGATGCTATTGTCTGCTTTGTTTTAACTTGATCCCCACAATCAGAAAGCCTTTAGTTGTATTTAATTGTACTTCAAATGTCCTTTCATATTTTTGAACACTCTTTTACACAAAGTGCGATACAAGTAATGGTTTTGCCACTTAGGCCGAAGCGAAAGCTATAATTTCATAAACTATAATCAACATCACTCATTTTCTGGTTTGTAAATGATGTTATCCTTTCTTTTAATGTTATCCAAATGGATCTATTCATGTTCACTTTGAAACAACAATGATTCAGCGCCTTTCAACATGACGGACACAACGTAGCTGCAAGCTAATGCACATGAAATGAAAACAAAAAACATTTGTACATATTTAGTGACAAACCACAAACAACATTATCATTTTAACAAAGAAGGGAAAGAAATGAGCTTTCAGCTTAACAGTGTGCTTTTGCGTTATGGCTTTTATGTGTGTGCAAAGGTTGGTTACAACAGAAAGATGTGTGATTTATATAAATCATTTGTGCAATAAACATTGTGCTCAGAAGAAGTGTTGAATACACAGGAAAGTAGTATTTTCCCATCAGTCTTATCTCCTACTCTCTCTCATTTGTTCATTTGATATTTGTTTCATTATTGCGGCTGCCATGACTGTAGTTTGATACGTTCACTGACAGCTCTTATTTCCATTATAAGTCATCAATTAATACAGAGAAATGTAATTATTTTGACGGGACATCTAATGTAGGGCCGCTGGGATGAGGAATGGGCGGTGACGGGGTGTGTTTCAGACTGTCAAACCTACAGCGGATTCATTCACAAGACTTTGCATTTCTAAAGCACCAGCCTGCTCTTTATTCTGTGGTTGATAGAACAAAATGTTAAAATTTTATGAGGGAACACAGCAGCTTTCACAGCAAGAATGTTTTTTGTAATATTAGAAAGAAAACGAAAAATCCCTCAGCATAGTTTTAAGAAATAATGTTGTTTCTGCTGCATGACTTTACAGTTGCATATAATCATACGGTAAGGTAATAAATAATTAACAGAGCAGTGATTCTAAATGATTGAATGGGTGGTCATAAGTCGCAAATTACTATTTCAGTTGGTTTGCATCAGCCTTTTACAATAGGTCTCAATGTATGATGTGTCCCTGACCTGCAATGGCCTTTTTAATATATTTAAAGGAGTCTATCAGGTTCTTGATCTTGTCTTCTCTGTTTTGACTTTTCCAAGGGTTTGTGTGCAAAACTGATTAGCACCCCATAACAAACTGATTTATTGTGCACACATTGAATTAAACCACTCATATTGCACATGTTATTATACTTTCCACACACAGCTGGCTCCTAGAGTGATAAATATACTCACAATACAGTTGGTAGGTCCTGTCATCAGTGATGGTTTGGTATTCCGAGCAAAGCCTAAAGGCAAAGAAGAAACATAAATGTCCTCATATGTATGCTGACAAATCTGGTTAGTGACTCTCAATAACCAAGCTCAAAACAAGCCCCATTTTTCTGGTTGTGAGATACCGGTTATTGTTTTGAAGAATCAAATCATTGCCTTGCATAAAGCCATAAAAACAATGAAGGTAAACCCAATAAGAAAAAAGTAATCAAACTATCAAATTTACTGTATAATTAAAATTGCAATTAATTCAACCATGGACATGATTGATGTTTCAATTAAAGTGTATACAGATGCAATTTATAGCAACCACAAAATCTCTCAATTGAATTTTAAAAATTCACTTAGAGGCAGCAAATAATACTTTGAATTGCTCTTGGCTGTGCACATATATCTACCCCAGTGCATGAACTAAGAATGCACTGAGAGACAAACATTGAGAGGCGGTTGTTGTCCATCCTGTCATTATTATTAAAATGTAACACATGCGTTTAGGACTTTCATCTTTCATTTTGTACTATTGTTGAATGTACCAAGTTTGGGACGAAAATATCCATCCCGTTCCATTCTGCTGTCTTTATGTTGTTTCTGGACCCTTGGAGCTTGCATATTCTTGCACACAACTTTTACTGTATATGTAAAGTCCAAAAACTTGAAATAATATCTCCCTAGATTTCTTAATTCAACTTCAGTTCAACAGATTTTTAGCGGGTTATACGAAGACTCTTGTTCCCAATTAGTGCAAATGGAGTATTAAAAAATGAAACCCCATTATCATTATGCAGGCTGAGCACACAGCCATGTTTAGACAGCGCACTGAACTGTGTCTAATATGATTACATGACATTCCTCACTTCTCACACTGGACCCACAGGCTTCTGCTTGGCCCCACGTTGACCTTCGTTTCCTCTAGTGACCTGGCCTTGACTCCTCCACAGCTCAGTCGGCTTGTCCTGCGGACTCATTCTCAGACTCACGTTCACTGCACCCTCATCGGCATCTTGCTGCATTCGGGGCTTTTTATCCCTCTTGGTTTCTCCGCCTGTCCTTTCTTGTTTCATCTAGGCTCATCCTGCCAATCGCATGTCCTTGTTATCCTACCTTACCCTGTCTCCCCCCATTCGTCTCTTTTTTTGTCTGTCTCCCATTTCCCATGCTGTGGAGGTCAGCCATGAAGTGGAGCCATAGAGCTTGGCCGTGTTTAATTACATTAATAAAACAGCCTGTGAGGGAGAATGACCTCGTGCCCTCCCTGGCTCCTGCACCCCCCGCACACGTCCCTCTCTCACTGTTGTTTAGGGAGGTCCGGAGAAGCTCCCCGCAGCTCTGCTTCAATTGGTGCCAGGTTGCATTTCATGGCTGATTGCGAAGCATGTGTTTCTCCCTCTTTGGAGATGCTATTATGGCCTCCATCTTGAATCTCCAGTGGTTTCAGACAAGCACTCTTCACTGGAGGTCATGTCATAGACGTTCCCTGCCTCCCTGACCTGCCGCAGGTGGAAGAGGTGGGGGATGATGGAGGAAGACCCATGTTCTCTGCAAAAAGGTGTAATGAGGGATGTGCCCTTCTGAATACTCTCTCTGAGATTGCACCCATCCAGATCACTTAAATTTTTCTCAAGTTGTCCAGTTTCACCTGGAGCTCTGTTTTTTTTCTGTTTTTCTGAAAATTCAACACATTGACTTTTTGGTGAAAAAAGGAGGCACATGTGGCAAGGTATTTGGAATGGCTGGATGCTGCTCCTTGCGTCATAAAATGAAATCGCAGTCACACAAAATGCCCCGCGGAGCAGGAGACAATGGCCCTGTGCACATAAATTATGTCAGGAGCAGGATGGCATATGACAAGTAGCAGTAACTTACTATTATTGCCTGCAACCAATGATGACAATTTCCCGCTGTAGCCAACAGGTCGAAGCAATGTAATATGCATAGGATTCATGCAAATGGAAATGCCTCCAACATGTGTCAGAGATATCATTGCTACAGGGGAGAGAAGGCCTGTATCTTGTATCTTTGTAACAGATTCTTATTTTCATATTGACAACCAAGCATTCATATTGTAGTTTATGAATAGAATTTGTGGGCCTTGGGGTCACACATCTGCCACTTCCAATAAAGAACCACATAAAGCTTTAGCTCAGCTCGGCAGAAGTAAAATTACCAGTTGGATTCCCAACCAGCAGCTTGTCTCATTGCAGCCGTCTGCGTGTGTTTCATGAATAGTCAAAGGCACAGCCATGAAAAGTAGCATCATCTTGTATGGGGTCATTACAGCCTAATGTGGACACATAACTTACATGTCCCATACAATAGCGTACGGCAGCGCTGTTAAAGGCACTCTGCACTTGGCTATTTATGAGCAACATTTCCTTGTTGTGCATGTATGTTGATCAAGCCATTGTACTCAGCCTATGTTGTTGCCAATATTTTATGGGGAAATGGCAAAACTGCAGGGGCACTCTGGACACCCCCTAATGGCTGTGATGGTTTATGCTTTCAGTTTGATTGTGAGAGCAAAAAGTAGTTAAAAGTGTCCCCAGCTGTAGGCTGTTCCAATGTTTCTGGCTCAGGTCTAAACAATGACACTTGTGTCCTCCGAGAATTACATTTATCTGAAAGAAGGACAAACAAAATATGGCTGTGGAACATGCTTTACTTTATTTGATTAAAAGCCATTCAATAATGAAATAAGATCTTTGCATGTTCCCTTGGGTCTGATTTCTTAAAGCATGCCATGTAGACAACATTTGTTTTCCTTATTCTTACTCTAGACTTTTGTTTTATTGATCTCAAATACCTTCTCCAATTTATACTTGACGTTTTGATGGTTTATCCTTGTGACATTGTATTAATGCTCTCACTGTTGACAAAGTATTAACTGCTTTTAATAGCTGTGCAAACATCTTTATCGCTGTAATTATTTCCTATATCCTCCTGCTTCTCTCGGTTCTACTTTAGCCCTTCTTCTCTGTCGGCTTTGTTATTTGTTTGGAGTATTTTCATTAGATTTCCAAGCTGGCAATTAGAGTCCTCTCCAAAGTGAAAACTGGATTGCGCCACTCCATGCCCCATGTCTTTATTGCATGGTTAAGCACCCTTCAGACTCACGTGGTTATTAATACCAGAGCCGAAATCACATAAAATGTATTGTGGATAACTAGGTTACAGTGTTGTTTACTTTGCCTCAAAACATTAGGTTAAACAAATTTACCTTTTGCCTCTTTCACTTTCTCCGTCCTCTCTTTCCCTACTTTGAACATGGGCACAAAGAGGCACCCAGAGGAAAGTTAATTAGATAGAGGTCCAGGGAGGTAATGGAAAGGGTCTGTATGGAAGCAGATGGCCCAGGATTTATTAACTTGCAGGAGCGCTTGAAGGAAACCACTGCGACCAGACATTAGGCCAGTCACTGTCTGGGTGTGGGCGAGCAGGCAGGCGGGCGGCGTACAGGTAGAGGCTGTCACATCCCAAAAATAGCAAGCAGATTTATCTCTGTGTTGTTGCAAATCATCTATCAGGGCGAGGGGGGAGTGGATGCAGTCTGGCTACCAACTTGACAGAGATACTTACTGTAGTGCCTTTCGAGTCCCGCCTGTTCAAACAGTTCTTTTAGTTATTCTGATTATTTCAAACATACATAAGTAAAATTCAGTTCATCTTTTTAAAAACAGAATTCTGAAACTACTACAACTCCCGGATCAGTCATTTTGACGGTTCCCTTTCAAATCTGAAAATCTCAGAAAAAGTTAATTTGCTTTTCTCCAGAGCATTTTTTTTTAACCTTTATGCACTCAGTGCTAAAATGGCTATATAAAAAAAAAAAAACAGTTTGGTTAAAGGCTACCAAATGCTAACTTCTGCAATTAATATCTGTGTTGCTATGATAACTAATACTGGTTCTGCTCTGGTGGCAAAAAACAGCTGAACCAGAACCAGTCCAGAACCAATCCAGGACCAGCATCTGGGAGAAAAGGGATTTGAACTGCCGTATAATTTCATCTCCAAAAATGGCTAAATTTGAATGTTACATTTCAATGGAGAAAACTGAGGGCCCTGAAACTTAAACGTAGGGGCGACATATGGCTCAGTTGGTAGAGCTGTGGCCTTTGAGCCTGAGGGTCGTGGTCGAGCCCATCACAAGACCTTCTCCACCGACTCCTACCGATGTCTGCTGTCGTTGTGTCCTAGGGCAATAACCCCACATTACCTGAAGGCCCTGCTGAAAGATCAAGGTTGTGCTCTCAGTGACAGAGCAGCCGTCCTCCCGTGGACTCACCACCTGCAGGAGGATCAGTGAGGGGCTGCTGCTCTGTGGATTTACTCTGACTGCCCCCCTCGCCAGGACTGGATAAAGGGGAAGAAAATCGATGGATGCATAATTGCATAGAAATAAACTAAGCACAGATACAACAATAATGATTAGCTAAAATGCACATGAGCTGAGTAATTATACTTCCAAAACTAAAAGCCGTCAAATTGACTGCTCTACGAGTTCTAGCATTAAAAGTACCTTTCTTTCTTTTTTTAAACTATGGTTAAATATTTAAATCTGGCAAACCGCAGCATATCCATCCATCCATCCATCCATTTTCTACCCTTTAATCCATTTCTGGGTCAGGGGGGTGGCAGTCAGAGATGCCACCCAAGTCTCATAGCACCAGCCCCTCACTGACCCTCTGCAGGTGGTGAGTCCACAGGAGGACGGAGCCCTGCTCTCTGCCCACTGAGCATCTTTCAGTGGGGGCTTTGGGCAAAGTGGGGTTAAGTGTCTTGCCCAAGGACACAATGACAGCAGTCATCAGTGGGAGTCGGTGGAGAAGGTGCAGAGGTGGGAATTGAACCTACGACCTTCTGGGCTTAAGGCCAATGCTCTACCAACTGAGCTACTGTCACCCCTCACCGCAGCATATTAACTCTATAATAATATATATATATGTAAAGAATAACATGTTTTCTATTAAATACTACATGTTTTGGTCTGATTTCTTCCCACAATATCACTCAGACTCTTTCTGTTGAGACAAACAAATTGTATTTATGAAACAAACAAACAAACAAAATAATCACGGGTTCTTTATCCCGGCTTTACCTGGTTGTGTGAATTATCTAGTTTGTAAAATAACGTTTTGAGTCCACACATATTTCCACTCCATATTTCCATTATGGCAAAGGAGGGCTTATGTCTTCACAGCGGTAGGTGCTTAAAATGCACATGGTATTTTTGTACGGTACATATTTAGTTGTGTGTATTTGAGACTTTGTGGTGGGATTATTAACATAATTGTAAGTAAATGTTATTTGTAAAGTGCCTAAGGTCAACATTAGCTCATCATGTCTGTAATTTGCTGCTCTGCAAAGGTGCATTATTACAAAAGCAGAAAGTAATTTAGCACTGTGACAGGCACATTTACACCGTGTTTCACTTATGAGAGACAAAGGAATGTAAAATAGGTTAAAGAATAAACAATATGAAGAAACATCTTGCAATGCAGTATTCAGAGCCTAACCTTGACTGCTTAGAGGCTCAAAACACTTTCTTTTGACTGCAAAACAAACATATCCTGTCCTTCCAGCACAATAAGCAGCTCTATATTGAATGGAAGCACACTATAGGGAAAAGAAAATTCTCAGAAAATAAGAATAAAACAAAAATATGATGTGAAGCCCCAAAGGTCCACAGACTTCTGAAGAAAGTGGATATGTCTGTAGACTTGAGCGGAGTCTCATAAAGTAGTATGACAGAATGCTAGGGCCCGGTCCGTTCAATCGACCAATGGGTAAAGGCGCTACTTCCCGAAATAGAGGGTGAAAAACAAAGCAGATTTGAAAATGTTTGCAGAGGGAAAAATGTGTTCCTCACTTTTCTGTTATGTACAGTTGGGCTTGAGAATGTACACACCCAGGAATAACTTTTTAATATGTATAAATCTTATTGATCACTGATCCTTGAGGGACCCCACAGTTACCTGTGGGGTCCCTCAAGGATCGGTCCTGGGGCCGGTCCTTTTTACAATCTACATGCTCCCCCTAGGCCAGGTAATCAGAAACCATCAAGTCTCTTTTCACTGTTACGCTGATGATACGCAGCTGTACATGAACATTGACTCCACATCCTCCTCAGTCAAACCGGCCACACTCCACGCCTGCCTGGAGGAGATAAAGGCATGGATGACTAGCAACTTCCTCCAGTTGAATAGTAGCAAAACTGAAGCCATCTTGATTGGCACCCGTCACCAAATCCAGTCATCCACCATATCCAATATTCATGTCTCGGGCCAAAACATTCCCCTTTCCTCCTCTGTTACAAACCTAGGGGTCAGATTTGATCCTCATCTTTCATTTGAGAATCATATCCGCCACCTCTGCAAAGTGTCCTTCCATCATCTACAAAATATTGCCAAACTCCGCCCCTCCCTCTCACAGACAGATGCTGAGAAATTGGTACATGCCTTTGTCTCCTCCAGGCTGGACTACTGCAATGCCCTCCTTGTCGGGATCCCTGGTAAGAGCCTGCTGAAGCTCCAGCACATCCAGAACTGTGCAGCCAGGATCCTGACGAGGAGGCGCAAGTATGACCACATCACCCCTGTCCTCCAGTCTCTTCATTGGCTGCCCATCCATTACAGAATCCACTATAAAATCTGCCTCCTCACATACCAATGTGTCCATGGAACAGCCCCGACATACCTCACTGAGCTAGTTACTCCACACACCACCACAAGGCGCTTACGGTCCACTTCCACCCATACTCTTCACCAGCCCGTGACCAAGCTCTCCACAATGGGAGATAGGGCCTTTAAGGCAGTTGCCCCTAGACTCTGGAACGCCCTGCCAGAGACCCTGAGGGCTCCCCAGAGTGTTGAGGCCTTTAAAAAAGGCCTGAAAACACATTTATTTAAAAAGGCCTTTTAGTTTATTTTTGCTCTTGTGCTTGCTTTGTTTTACTATGTCATGTTCATTTTGTTTTATCTGATTTTAATTTACCGGTTGTAGCACTTTGAGGTTTCTTTGAAATGTAAAGTGCAATATAAATAAAATTTATTATTATTATTATTATTATTGACAGAAAGCGTCCAATTCCTGTAAATTCATGGGCCGCCCGCACATTTGACCTCTCCACTCAGCAACTCAATGATGCTATCTTTTCAAAAATTCAGCTTTTTTGCAATGTGAAGCTCCACACAACCACTGAAAATAAGTGGGGGAAACTTTTTTGTCTTGTCATACATTATAAACTTTTAAACAAACTATTCCAATAACTGTTTGCCAAATGCTAACACTAACCCAACGCCTGTGCCATGTTATGCACTGATTACAGATGCAAACCACCTGCTGGGGTTTAGCTATAGAAACGATCCAGACTCTATGTGTTATGAATGACTAGTGACCCAAATGAGACACTACTCTCTTATTGGATAATCTGCTTGAAAACCTTGAACACAGTAAATCATTATCATCAACCACCTGGCATGGCAAGGCATTAGACTAAACAATTACAATATTTACAGATAGTTTAAATACAATCTCTCAGTTGTATGCTGTTTATTACCTGGATTTCAACATTTTAGAGTAGGAGCCTGTCTCACATTTTCAGAAAAACTGTTTCAGATTTTATCTGCATAAATCTGCATAAGCAGAGCTGCTTTAAAGTCTATTCTCTGAGCCACATGAAGCCAGTGCAGAGACCTGAGGACTGGACTATCGATAACGTACTTCCTGGTTCTAGTCAGGACTCGAGTGTCAGCCTTTTGACCATATACTGCAGCTGTTTTACATCTCATTTGCAGAAACAAGTGAGCAGCCGTTACAGTAGTCTAACCTGCTGGAGACAAATGCATCAATAAGAATCATCATATCCGTTATATTTTAAAGAATCAATCCACTTTACACTTTTTCGAAAAAGGACAAATATGATTTGTACATGTTGTACCTGTGGTAATAGTAAAAAAGTATTTATATATATATATTTAATATAAAATCAATAGATCACACACAGTTCAACTGTGGCACTCGTCTATAGTATAAAAAGGTCTGTACTGGATCTTGTTTAAATACGGTTTAACCTGATTACCACAACAAAATGTTGCATGATATTGTAATAAAGTTTTTTGTACCAAAGTTTTAGTCTCATGTGGTGATTGTTGAGTTCAAGAATGTGAAACTACTATTCTACCACATTTTGACACCACCATCAGACACATGTAACAGACGCAGTAGGCTAATGCTCAGGTCAATGCCCATGACCCAAGTCTCTGGCTCAGGTCTGGAGACGGTCCCTGGGAGCTGACCACCTGCTCCACTTCCTGATGGATGACTTAAATGCAGACGACCAAGCCTTGTGTTGTCTGAAACTTGGACAAGAGGTATGTGTCATTGTGTGAAAGGATGATAATATGCTATGTAAAAAAAATATTGAATTCAGACAAATGTTGCCACAAGGGGACTAAATTAATACACTTTTCTTGCGTGGATAACAACATTATTTTAATGACAAATGCTACAAAGACACTTGTAACATACTTTGTGTGTTCTAAAATGCACCTCACATGTGTTCTCCTTGTGAGCTTTCCTCCTCTATTCTTGGTCTCAAACAAGAACAGATCTTCCAAGGGTTTTAGGACTTGTAAAGCAGATGTCATTGTTTTGATGCATTGAGTTTTAGCGCAAAGGCAGCTCAGTTGGAATCAAACAGTGTTGACAATGCTGTGCAAAAAGCTAATGAAACCCACTCGTAGTTTAGAAGATGTTATTTTATTTCAGCCTTCTCTAAACACTTTTTGTTGGATGGAAAACAACACGTGCGGCAAACAGCTTGTTGTGTAGGCTTGTGAAGCAGTGTCGCTTGTGTGACTCAACTACAAATGCTACGTCCCTGATCTTGCCAGGCCTCTACCAAAGTAAAAATAGGCTGTGATGACAACTATGCGCTGACATAAAGACGCCTATTAACAATGTATGTTTCTCAGGCTGCTGAAGGCAGCTCTGGTTCAGCCCAGCGCAGCCTGTCAGAGTCACCACACACTATCTGCCTTAATCAAACAGTCTCTATGACTTACATCACCACAAACCAAAATGTAGTCTTTAGAAAGGAGCTCACAGCAGAAGCTAACACTGGCTGACTGGATTCTGCACGTTACTGTGTTGCTGTGTGTGATGGGAACTGAGGGCTGGCTGCTAGGAGCAGTGCATGGAGTGTGACAATGGCAGAAAGAGGCTAAGCTCTGCTCCAGTCTTTGGGAGGAGCTTTGTGGCTATAGGCAGTGTCCTCACATGACTCTTGTATGTGCTAAATGTGCCTCAATGACACAGCACAGCAGAGAAGAATACATGCTTGTTCTGAAATGTTTCCTTTTGTGGAACGCTTGAAGGTATTTAAACAATTTGATGTCTCAAGCCACTCTTAATTGTTTTAGGCATCTGTGTATAGTTTTAGTCAACAGGAATGCCCTGTTCATTTCTTAATTTAGTAAGCTAAATCCTTTTTGATCCAGTGTTTTCATGTAAGAGTGATGCATAATCTGTGATAGCTTCAAAGCACTTGCACGGACATGTTCCTGCATGTTTATTTTGTTTATTTGTTCATGTTTGAGGCTCTGGGATTGAACAATTAGCACAAATTATGTATGTTCAGGTTTCAATGTTTGACCAATACAATACACATCTATTTCCTGTCCTATTTTTAGCCTTTAATATAATATTTAACTTATTTTCTTTGATTTAAGTTAGAAAATATAGCATTGATGGTTAGAATGACACGTTTCTTTAGTCGACCAAATGCACCCTGTTGTGGCCATTCAGTGTTTTCATTTCATCATAAACTTTGCATCACCTTTGTCCTTATTTCTCAATCATAATCCAAGTATGGCACATATACACTGTTTGTGTAAAATAAAGCATCTCAGCAGATGTATCCAATCCCATTTTAAGTGACTCTCATTTACAGTTCATGCAAATGAGAAAGCACAATGGTTCTGAGTATAGCGTACACAAAATGCATCATTATAATTGATCCACTCCTTCTGTTCTTTTACCAAATAGAACGCACCCAAAGTCCCCGCAGACGCCACGCTAAACCGCATGCTCGTGTTTTTCCGCCGCACAAAACAATGTACAATATCAATAAGTCAACGGAGTGAGAGAAATTGTGTGTAGAAGCTTTTTTCTTTCCTAAATGTGGACGTGCCGTGACATTATGGCTCATTTCTGAACCAAGCACTTTCACAATTACATTTTCTTTTTTATTGTGTCATGATGATAATGAACAGATAACTGACTGTAATTTCCATAATGTTAATGGTGCTTTCAGGAGGGCTATGCTTAAGCTTAGGTATTTAGATAAAAATGTTGCTATGAATTCCAAGGACACTGCGACAGATCAACGCTTTCCTCTCTAATTTTATATATAAACATCTGTCACAGCTTCCCCGCCGCAAATTGTACGAGCGTTTCCATTGGGATGTTTTCAAATGCAGATGACATTGTGCCGATGTTATTGTTAGTAATGGCGCGCTGTAAGGGGTGCTTATTTTAAAGCACTCACGACTATACGGCTTTGAAAATGTCTTTTTGCAAGCTGTTGAAATGCCAATATCGTTTTTTATAGTCTGCAGCCATTATCTTGTCTTTGCTTAGGCTTTTAATCTTCCAGTCTGAGTGTAGTCAAATAACGGACATTTATATCGTAGTTGCATGTAGTATTAATCACGGCAATGGTATATAGCGGTTTTATGTTATTTGTCTTATCACACTGCCCTATAGCCTTTGAGGAATTTCCAAATGATTTACTCGAGAGCTGTTCGTGTCAAGGGGGCTGCCTGGACTTCATGCGATCCATAAAACTGATTGCTGTATGATGATGTTTTGTTATTTATATTCTAATATCCCATCCAGCAATAAGAAGATGCAGCAGGGCTTTGTGTGCAGTGGCGAAACTTGGCAATATCATTTGTATCACTCAACACAGTGTACACAAAAACTGGAAACCTCACCCCCATATATTCTGCATTTTACAACCAGCATTACCTCCAGCAATTTGGAATGAGGTAAATAAATAATACGGTTATGAGTTGATAAATGTGACTGTGTTTGTGGGCCTATATATACTGTATATTTGTGCATGTACAGTGCAATACATTATAACCAAAGGAAATATGCACAGCACGCTCGATAGGCCTGGACGAAGCTCCAGAGGATATGCTTGTCACGATCATTCATTTGGATGGACAAAATATTGCTACATAGAACTATTGCAATAAAATATATTACTGAGAGTATACCTCATGGCACAGTTACAATATACAATGATAATGTCAGTATAATATTTCCAAACCGTGTTCCGAGTTATCCAATAATCAGCTATAACTGCCGGGGCATCACCTGCATGTGAAAGCATGATCCAGTGAGATCTCAGAAGCAAAGCATCAGGATGTGCATGAATGGTTGGTGGCCTCACTTCTGCCAGTCTGCCCCAGGGCAGCTGTTGCCATCGTGTATGACGTGAATGAATAATCCCATCGAAGAGTCTCTGAGTATCTGTAAAAGCGCCATTAGTATTGTTATTATTGATAATTGTTACTTTATTGATCAAACTCTGTTATTGATACACGGTACATAGGAACAATTACACAATGGACAATATACAAACAATAGATATTGAGCCACAAAATATTATATTGCATCAAATTTAATGATACGTCGATCTAGTGATTTTTGTGACCATTGTGAAAATGATTCAGCTTTCATTTAAATTCCAGGCTAAAGTCCGTATGTTTCCAAATCACTTAATGCAACCTTGTCCTGAGCTCACCAGATACTATCGCGTCCTGACCTCGTCTCCTTCACATCCCTGCTCGGCTCCTAATGCAGTAATGCTCCACAGTATAATCTAATGAGGCACGCTCTTTGTTAGTTAACTGTTATGTAATTGTCTGCTTCACCAGCGTTTGAACTTTCTTTGGCTTGCAGACGGAGCTATGTGTGCGGCTCGTGTGTGCGCACAAGTTTGTGTGAAAACTTTTCAAACATTTGCAAGACAAAAAACTGGGTCAACTTTATCAAAGTATAGGGCATGAAACAATTCAAGTTCTCAGTGGCTTTGAAAGGGGGGGACTTTGATTCATTTTTCATCAAAAAGAAAGATTGCTAAGCTACAACCTTTATTAGTTATGACTGTAATTTGTGGCTAAATGATGGAAACAGTTTTTAAACTGAAATTCAGCCCCACTGTGCTATGTGCTAATAGATAGACAGGTGCTTTAAAGGGACGATCAGAGGAATCAAGGATGACGGAAAATTGACATGGAAACAACAGCCGCAGGGAAGGGGAGTGGGTGGAGAGCGAGTACGGCACTATTATACCTTTTTATAAAACACAATGAACTGAGGCACATTTCTGCATGTTTAAACAGCACCCTTTTGCATTGAAAGCTTAAATGTATTCATTATAATAGTCATCCCCAAAGACCTCATGTAGTTCTGGCTAAAGCATGATCATCTTTTTATTAGCTAGTGTAATGTGTAACTTAATATTATTGCTCACAAAATATGATAAAACAATTTCTGAATGAAATAATATCTCTGACAGTTACAACATATTGCATTGAAATAACTTGCCTATTCAGGATACTGTAGTTCCCTTTCATATCCTCCAACATGAAAAAATGACTTATAGTGAGTATATATACAGTATATAGATGAAAATAAAAAAAATAAATGCAGCCTTCTTTGTCTACATCAGACCGTTCAGTAAAAAATAATAAATATATATATATTTATTTTTTACATTTTTCATTTCAGTCCACATCAGGACAGACACTTGGGGTATACACCCAGCATTTTTCCTATTTTCAAACTCTAATGACGACAGAAACAACACTTGTACTGTAGTACGCAGCTTCCATCCCCCACTTCCCAATAGTATGTAGTTCCCCTTTAACATCTAACACAGCTTAGATGATGTTCTTCATACTCTCTGATGGTAAAGCTGCCCACTCCAAATAGTTCCTGTAAATTCCTCAGCAAAGAAGCATTAACTGCACCTTGCAGATTGTCACAGATCTGCTCAATTATTTAAGAATTTGAAAATAGAAAAACTGTTAATTTGACAATATATTACTTCATCCAACCACTGACAATGAGTGGACATATGGTTTGTGTTATCATTCATTATCTCCAAAATGTGGCCAAAACAATGACAATGACTTAGTAAATGGATAAAGACAAAGACAATAAGGCTTTGGGCTGTATTGTGTGAACCAGAGGACGTAAACAGGTACACTGTGTTCTTTTAACTAGTCATACAGGAGCTGGGCAGTGTTTACTCGTGCCTCTCAGGCGGAAATGTCCGTCCTTTAAAACTACTTTTGACTTCATCCCCTCAAGCAAGAGCTGGAGCGACATTCCCTTCCTGGTTAATGCAAACCAAACAGTGCATTTACATGCAAAAAGCACTGGATGTAAACCCAACATGGCTGTACTCTGGGGAGGTCCATTGCAGTGCATTGTGGGATTCATTATCTGCCAGAAAGCCGATGACTCATTGCGCTCTCCATGACCTCTGATTTGTTTTTCTCTCATTTAGTCATTACTTTGCATAAAAAGTGAAGCTAAGTGTGCAGCAAAGAACTTGTGATTCCAGCACGCATACAGCGACAAAACACAAACCATGTAACACACCTTTTCATAAAAAAACTTAATTTATCAGATTTTTACTCGGTGCCAATGCACAATTTCCCCCACAGCGCTGAAACAAATGAACTGGCAAGGAAATTGTGTTTTAAGAGAAAATGATAGTGTATGATTGAATGTTTCTGTGTAGGTGGGGTGGTGCTGTGAGCCCCGTTTCTTGGCTAGCAGCTACGGTTGAGATTCCACTCTGCCTCCATCAGTATTTCCATATACACTCACACATTCACAAAAAATACTGTCACACCTCATACTGCCTGTGCCATGAATACCAATAGTTGCTCTTCCTGTGTGCTCCCATACAAAACAGACAGTAGGAAATGTTCATGCATGACTACGTTCCACTTGGCCCACCGCATCTATCGAGTTTAATGGGATAATGAACACACAGTATAAGAGAATTGTGCATGACACCGAGCTGTTAGCCACAATGCATGACTTATGCCAGTGATTTTGCCTCCTTCAAGGTACTATATTTTGGTGGCTTTTTCAAGTGGAGCTCCTATGACATTCTAACAAGTCACCTTGACAGTGGTGTGAATAATTTCTGTAATAAAAACAGCAATGGTGCCAGCTCATGACTGGGAAAATAGAAGCTGAATAGTGTGAAATGCTTATAAATATGTTTGCTTTTTTCTCCAAAGGAAATGAGTTTGCTGACACATTTAGCACAGATCCCATCCCCATTGTTAGGCAGAATATGCCTGATATTTTCCATGAGACTGGAGAAACTTCATTGGCAACATGGTTATTCAGACAAAGTAGCAACACCAACGGAAATATGAACATGCAAACTAAAGTCAGGGATTTACGCCTGATAGTATGGACTGGCAATGGGAAAGCTGGTAGCTAGACCTTGTGTGTTGTGTTTTAGATAAACAAGTCAGAAAAAGATTGTTTACCCAGCTCTGCTAGGGTAAGGGCGGTGAGAAAAATACCAGGATGTTAAATGGTAAACCAATTGGGATATAAATGACAAGTGGACATATATCAAAAGAACACAATCCAGGACAAAAGCGGATAACTCAACGTCACCAAAACAAAACCTAGTCCAAACCTTTACATTTATACACACAAAAACTTAACACCAAACTGACTGCTGTCTCAACAAATGCAAATTTTCACAAAAACAAAACCTCAAAGTGACAACTAAAATGAGTCTTTTTGTCATTGTCACCCCTTGAGGACCAAATGCCATACCAGCCTCACACAGGCTGGCAGCCCCCAACAGGTGTGGAGTGTGGCCTCAAGTGGAGACTGACTCCAGGTGGGGAAGCTGGATTGGCCACGTGCACTGCTACTCCTCTAATCAGCGCCTGAGTCACGGACTTCTGGGAGGCGGGAGGACCAGTGGTTCTCACAGGCCAGGGGTCTCGAGACCGGAGGGGTTGGCACACACGCACACACACACACACACACACACACACACACACACACACACACACACACACACACACATACACGTTTTTGTTACCTGGTGGGTCCCTTTGACAGGGCCGTTCAGAATGGGACCCATAGACATAATCTTTTTTTACCAAGACTTTAAGTAATACAAAACAGTCAATAGAAACCAAACAACTATTTTAAAGGAATTTTATTTTAGATTTTGTTTTCGAATTGCAGTGATTCTATTTTTGACATAGAATTTAATGCCACTCCATGTCCGATGTCTAAGGTCATCTGGTGAGGCATTAATGCAGGCCAGGCAGTGAGACTTCCCAGGGACCTTTCCAGTCTGTATGAAAGGTGTCATGGTCTTCTCCACAGCCTTCACCTCAGATGCAGACCATGGCTTTCTTACACGTTCTAGGGAGAGAAATAAAAATATATTAGCAATATACACTCCCAGGGTGAGGACCAAGCAGCCTGGCTGTAATCCCCCACCTGGTACACTTACCAGAAGGGGCACTGCCACTACCATGGGGTGCATCTGGATGAATGGTTGAAGGTTCTCCGCTTGAAGTTTCTTTTAGCCCGTCCGTTTGTGAGAGGATCTCTACTGCTCTCCCTGTCGCACAGAAAATAAAAATACAAGTGGCCTTTAGGGGAAAAAAATCATACATATTTTAATAATATCAAGAATTACCTTCAGGCTCAATTTGTATCTGGTCGAGGCTCTTTCCTTCGAATTCCGTCACTCTTCCCTGCTCCATGGCCATCAACACTTTGCTGATTTTGGCCAGCTCCAGTGTCCCCTCTGGTAGTCTGTAATATTGTCTGTGGATGCGAATGTCATGGCCGAGGAAGTTGGCAAGTATGTCCATCTCATTCTCTTTCATATTGAGAACTGTAGACATAGTAGCTATGTGCTTTCTAAGTTTGGTTGAGGATAGCATCTCTGGATGCACCGCACCACATTCTTTGGCTACCTGGCGTAGGGAGTCTGATCCCCTGATGTGGGTGTCTGCGCCCGGGCGGGAAAAGAAGTATGGGTTATGGTCAGAGATGGAACAGGCCCTTCTGTTCTCCACCAGCACCTCCATCGAAGCAATCATTTCAGGAGTCAAAAGAACCGGCACTTTCCGACTTCTTTTCCCTTTAATTTCAATGCGTTGAAAATGCTGACACAGCTTTTTCTCAAGTTGGGACAGTCCCAGAGCAATGTCAGAATGGATCCCAGTCTTACTTCTTAAGGTAAAGGCTGTCAGTGGCATCTTTGAAACCTCACCTTCCCTTCTTCGATTGAAAATGATGACCTCACAAAGAGTCAAAACTGCCAGTTTAGACCAATGCTTAGACGTTGGCTCACTTATTAGGGTTTGCACATATTCAGGTCGACATACCTCAATATGTGCATGCATGGCTCTAACCTCCTCAGTCAGAGGGAGCAGGTCCGGAGTGTTCCACTTGGCTTGCCGGAGGGTCTGTAGGGCAGCAGAAGAAACACAGACGTCCCACCTCTTCTCAAAAAGCAGCCGGCTTCGTTGGAGGTTTTTAATAAAAGTTCATCAACACAATGCTCCATTTTTGAGTCACATTCAAGAATATCTGCTAGCTTTCTGAGGCTATGGCCGAGTTTGAGGGCCAAGGATGGAGTCTTGTATTGATTTGTTTCCTCATCATATCCAGCCACAGACCTGACTGCATCAATCACATGGTTAAAGTTGGAAGGAATAAAGAAATCCTTAATTGTTTTCAGTTTCCCTGCGGTTTTTGCTTCGTTAATTAACCTACCGACTTCTCTCATTTTCTGCCTAATGTAATCATGCTTTGTCTTATCATGCCCGTGTTTTAAGTACAGGTGCTCTCCGAGTCTCAGAATCCCCTTTTCTGCTTTGACAACACCCGTGACCTCATCCTGATGCATTGCCGAAATTAAAGACCACAGCTTTTTGCTGATGCCCTCCGGTACAGGCTGGGCTAGGGAGCAGAGGGACTGGACCCTACTTCTACCTGGTTTAGCCTGGTTTAGCCTGGGCATCTTTCTGTGAAAGCCGGCACCTGGCCACATGCCTCCACAGCGACTTTCGCTTAAGCAATGCCCCACAGTCTATACAGTGCAAAAACTCACTGGATTTAACTGGGGAATTTGGCTGTTTAGCTGGGACTAAAGTTCCAATGCCGGCCTTTAAAACCTCAAAATTGTGCTCACGGTTTCCACTATTCCTGATCAAATCAAACTGAAGTTTACGTGCTTTAGATTTCACAGGTAGAGCCAATGCTCTGGCTACGTCACTTTCATTTCCATGTTTTCTAGTCAAATGACGGGACATTTTGTGGGAGGACTTTGAACAGTAGAGGCAGAAGTGTCTCTTGCTGTATACTCGCCCCCCATTTTTCTTCTTTTGCAGCTGCATGATAACAATCTTATTTGCCTTTGGTTCGTCACTTTCCGAGTCTTGAAGAAAAGTGTTTTTGATTTTTCTTTTTCCATACTTTTTTACAGGTTTCTTCTTGACAGTTAAATCGTCAGAATCTGAGTCGACTTCATCAATTAGGGACTCTTGACTAAGCTGCACAAACAACAAATAATTTGTAATCATTCTATATAACAATTTGAAGTCATGACTTGTAGTCAGCACTTACCAGTGGTTTGTAAGCGTGCGCTTCAGTGTGCTCCTCCATTATTTCTTGCAGCCTAATGAACCACACACTTGCACCTTTTTCTAGCCTGACACCTGATTTCCTCTGTTGTGCTGCTCCATGATTGGCTCCAGCCTGCTGGACTGAAATTGCCCCAGTGTGCCCCTCCTTGATATCCCGCAACCCACCACCAGGGTTCCGACACATAACACACTTTTTTCAGGAAAGTAAACCTCCAGGGGTCCTTTCCATATTTTTACAGAGACTGCATAAGGACCGTTAGAAAAGCATTACCCATTGATTATTAAGCTTGGACCAGTGGGGTCCGGTGTTCGGGCCCCACCACGTAAAACCAGTCCCCATGACGTGAGTGGAATCTCAGGTTATGGAACCCACCAGGAGTTGAAAACAAGTGCACACACACACACACACACACACACACACACACACACACACACACACACACACACACACACACACACACACACACACACACACACACACACACACACACACACACACACACACACACACACACACACACACACACACACACACACACACACACACACACACACACACACACACACACACACACACACACATAAACACACCAAATCCAAAGAAGGAGCAATATCCAGACCTAGGGCTGTAACAAAGATAATATAGAAAAAAAACCTGCTACGTTTGCCCTCCGCAGGCGTTTATCCCTCTCAGTTTTCTCTTCTACCCGAGGTCAGGGAGCATGAGGGTTCTGCTCAGTATCTTTGCTGTTCCGAGCACTACACAATTCTGGACTGAGATTTCCGAGGTTGTTCCAGGGATCTGCTGTAACCACTCCTTCAGCCACAGGGTCACTGCACCGAGCGCACCAATCACTACCGGCACTACTGCCACTTTTACCATCCAGGCCCTCTCCAGCTCCTCTCTGAGCCCTTGGTATTTCTCAAGCTTTTCGTGTCCTTTTTTTCTGACGCTACCGTTGCTTGGAATGCCACATCCACCACCACTGCTTTTCTCTGCCCTTTGTTCACGACCACAATGCCTGGTTTGTTCGCCATAGCCATTCGGTCGGCCTGTATCTGGATGTCCCACAGGATCTTTGTGCTTTCATTCTCCAGCACATTTGCAGGAGTTTATCAAATATAGATGTTATCTTTTGATCCCGTAAGACACTAATCGTTTTCAATTTCTGTCTGAAAAAGCTGATGTAAGGACATAGGCCAATAATGCATGCACAGTAAAATCAGATATTGAACCACACTGTTAAAGAACCGTGAACTAGTTAGATGCAGTTTACTCCATAGTTAGGTAAGGTACTACAGCTTGAAGTCTAAGGAAAGAATAGTGGGAATATGCAGTATAATTGCAAATAGGAATTTTCCATCAAAAAATAATTAGAATAAAAATGTGTCTGCAGGTGAGAAAAATCCTTGAGACATTTTTCTTTTGACTTGCTCTTTAAATCACTGCTCGAGCGACACATACAGCCCTTTTGTCTGGGAACAGCATGGATCGACAGAGGTGCCCTGTGCAGCCATCCAGGTGTTGAGCTTGGCAGAGACAAGAAGAGGTACCCTGTCAACCTTTCCGTCCGTGTTGGAACAAAGAGGATGCTTACACGCAGGAATAATTGACGAGATCATGTGGTACTTGCTTCTCCTTTTGGCAGGTACTTTCCGAGTCTACACAGCTGTGTTTTTGACATCCCTTAGAGGAATATCTTTCCAGCTTCCCTCTGAGAGATGGCAAAAACAAGGATAAAGAAAATCTCTCAGCCAAGCAAAAGAAAAGAGTTAAATTAGCTGTGTCTTTGAATTTGTATACACCAGCACATGCAGCAGCAACCAGGGACACTTATTGTAATTTTGATTCCCATTCATAACAGAGGCTCGGCAGGACATTGGATAAGAAGGTCTATGAAGACTTGATTAAATCTGGATTAAATAAATATTCATCACAAAGCTGCCAGATGTTACTGTTAGCTCTCAAAATACGATTGTCCCTTATGTACATCCTTCTAACAGACACCAGGGGTTAACAAACCAGTGCAGACACAGAGAATGGAAGGCACATAATCCATCAAAAGCTAAACAAGATCCGTACCAAATTGCACTGGGACTCTTCCACAGTAGACTGGTGAGCATGACGTCCAATCCCTCTGGAACGACACCTGATAAATGTGCATGCTTATCGTACCAGGGAATGTTTTGGAGAGAGGTGGCCACCCTGTTGCCTATTTGTGATAGATAATACTGTTCACTGATATGGGAACACTATTCAACTCACACAAAAGGCTTGCAAATGTCAAATTTGCATGGGGACAGAGGGAAAAGGAATCAAAGTCTAGCATAACATCATCTAGAAGAATGGGTAATTTAGCTTGCAGAATGTGTACTGGTTTCATATATTATACATAATGTTCATGAAGGGGATTTTAACAGAAAATGCACTCTTATAATTTAGTGTATCAAAACAGTTACACATTCAAAAAACAAAATTATAAAAAGGTCCACACACAGCAGTGTCTTTCTGAATGTGCATTCAGAACCATGGACAGCGACTGACAACTACTGCATTCTAAGTGTGGAACTCGCAGCAGTTCAAAGTTCTATTGCCCACCTCATATATCTTTTACACCCAATATTGAGGGCCCAAACAAGTACATTTGTTTTGAAAAGGCCAAATTGATTCTGCTACATGTTTTTTTACTCAGCATGTGGCTATCTTTTTAATTATTCAGTTGAAAATGCGTTTGATCTGTGCACCTAACAGTGCTGCAACCTCCCTCTCAATCATTTGTGAAAATCTTAGAGGCTTAAAATATATGAAAAATACAACATCAGCACCACATTTATTTTTTACTGCACATTCTTCCATTCCTTTTATACTGTCACAGGGTATTTTCTACCCAAAAGTGGAGGACAAGTACAAAATCACCTGTTGAAGCTGACGATTTCAGCCATAAACCTTGGCGTAGTGGTGCTTTTTGACCTCCTGTGTAGTTAATTGCATTCACCTGGTCTCCCAGGTGTGAAATATTTCCTGTTAGATTGTCAGAACAAAAATCAGCATGATCCTGGCTCCTGAGGACTGGTTTTGACAATTGTTGCCATAGAGAACATTTCCACCAAGCTCCACAGCTGTGTCGATCATAACGGCAGCTCTGAAGCCCATGGCCCCGCTGCCTATTTTCTTTTGTGACTTCTAGATCAACTGAAAGGCATAATGAAGGCAATTATTTACACAACAGCAAGCTGCATCATAAAATCAGTGGTGCATAGAGACTAATGGAGGACATTAGCATTGAAATCATTAGCGTTCTGTCTATAACAAAACTAGTGCTGTTATTTAATGGCCTATATATCCAAAGTTCAGGCATACTGTCCCGATAGTATCTCGGAATCTGCTCATGTAATATTCCTCACTCCACAATGTTTGCGCTCTACTCTGTCCTGTGGCGTCTTCAGCCATGCTCTGCTCTTATTGGGCGAGCCGCTGCTTATTATTGCGAAGAGGCGCGGCTTCATCAGGGGCATGCGAGTGACGTGTGGGGTTGGACTTCTATAAAAGATGGAAGATGGTAAATTAAAAAAAAACAGAAACAAGTTGATACGTGCGTAAGAAGAACAGGGTGACAATTTACGTTTAAATAGACACAATTAAAGGCAAGGCGAGTGAGTTTATGGTCCAAACCCGGGAGTTTAGACCAAAGGGAGAGACTGCACGACGCGGATACGGATGAGCCAAAGGGAGGAGGAGGAGAGCCGGGCATATAACGAGGAGACTAGGGGGTGTGTGCTGTGCAGTTGTGAGGAGAGAGGGGGCTTGAAGGAGAGATAGAGCGGAGAGAGAGAGAGAGTGTGTGTGGAGAGAGCCGGCCCCATTGAGGAAAGATGGCTACAGTCACTGCAAACGGAGTGTTGCTAGAGAATGGCTTCAGCACCACGACCAGCGCCGGCAGGATGAACGGTCTTACTATCGGCCAGAACACCATCCCCATGAAGGACCACGACGCCATCAAGCTTTTCATCGGCCAGATCCCTCGCAACCTGGAGGAAAAGGACCTCAAACCGCTTTTTGAGGAATTCGGAAAGATATACGAACTCACTGTACTGAAAGACAGATTCACGGGAATGCATAAAGGTCGGTCCGCTGTTATGTCTATACCAGCTATACTCTCTGATGTCACGTATGTTTTGGGGATGGGGCATTTCCCGCGTACACGTGGAAGTGAAGTGGGGTTAATTGTTGGCGCATGTGAATACTACAGCTGCTTTTGTGTGTTTACATTGGCTCCCGTTAAGGGGGAAGGAAGGGGGCGGGACACGCGTGGACGTTACAGCCGTACATGTGCTGCTGCGCTCACGACACTGTTATGGGCCACGTTTTCTGCAGCCCGTGCGTATTGTTGTGGGGGGAGAATATAGTGTTTACATGGCCTGGCAAGCTGCATTGTAACGCGGCTGCTCCGTGGGCGGCTGGCGTGTGCAATCAGGAAGTACAAAAGCGGGATAATAGTGAAGCTTGACATCTCCTCGTTGGTGCTGTCAAATCCCCTTTAGGTCCGAAGAGGGGTGGTTATTAGTAAGATCACAGCTGGGCCATTTCCCTCATTGTCACTAAATAGCGAAGATTAGTGGCTTTGTTGTACTTGACAGTTGTTATTCGTCTTTTCTTAGATAGCCCTAATTGCACAAAAAAAAAAAAGAACAGTTCCTGAATTGTTTGGTAGTGTAGGGAGAGTTTCAAAATATACGTCTTTCCCAATAACGAGCATCACATAGAGTGCCATTATCATTCAAATACAATATTAAAACAATACAACTTAAAACATTCCTTGGCATCACTGTGGAACCATTGCATTCTTCTGTGGAATGTTCTCAATCAATAATAAACATGCCGCAGTTGGAGGATCCATTGAGTTTACAATCACTTGACTGTATACACATAATCTATTCACAAAGAAAACAAATAATGTTGGACATGTGTGCCCGTGGCCACAGTTCATGATCCTATTGATTGGGCTGAATCAGGCGCTCTGGTGGGAGCAGCAGCCTCATGGCTCTGTGCTCTGCTGTGCATGGACCCTGAAGGTCTTCATGCACCACCTGTTCCTCTCCAACTAGACTCGCATGTCTCTATAGTTCTTTTATGCCTCTGCTCTGCTCCTCAGAGCTTTATGATCGATTAAAACAATATTCCCCATGTTTGTGTTGTTTACGCCTGTCCTCTAGCATCCCTGAATGTCAACACTTGAAGGAGGACGTGTACCTCGAGTAGGATAATCCTTTTCCAAAGCCAGACTGTATTGCCTGCTCCAATCAGGCTCCTCCAAGGTCTCTCTGATGTATGCATTATGCCCACTTCATCCTGCGTGACATTCAAAGTCACTTTGAAAGCGCAGGCATGCACACTTTTAATAAAATTTCACAAATGCATTATATGGATGAGTTTTTCTTATTGGCTACTTACCTTCACACATAGCTCTTGCTGCATCAGAGTGTGATACCTTTTGGGAGCATGCAAATTCAACTGTAACTAAATGGGATTAGTTGTGGTTGAAAAGTGAACAGAATATTTGAAGAGGAGATTAAGGAAAAATAAATCTACAATGAAGTATAATTGATATCAATTTAAGCAAATTATTCACGGATATAATTCAAATGCATGTTTTTACCAGCATAATGTTTTTTACTGATTTTATTACCATCAATTCAACGTGGAATCTCTTACTAAAGCAGGAATGACAATAGTAATAACATCTGATGCTGTTGGAAGTGTTTGTTATTTTGAATGTTTTTTTTTATGCACAAATGAGCTTACAATTGAAATGGTTCGGCCGGTCCGAATTCTGCATAAACAGAATTTAACCCTTCCATATCCATCCACATGTTTATCACTGGTAAATGTATTAAAACAAAAAATACAAATTCTTCTTTCTCTGAAGCAACCATTGGAAAAAAAAATTAAAAAATCCAACTCCCGAAAAAACATTGCTGCTTGATTCATGAAAGTGATAGTATTACAAACTGTGTAACTGTTGCACATTTGTGTCTTACAGAGCTCCTCACTGTTGAGAGGAATAGTTAATATGCCGGCACACAGTGGAAGGCTATTATGACAAAGGCCTTGGAGGCAGCAGATAACATTATCACAGATTGAATCCACATTTTCTTCATAAGCAGTAACACAAACATATAAGTGTAATAAGAGTAGGAGGTTGTAATGAACGTACTGCGTCGGTCGGCCGATGACCTGTTTTCGACGTCTAGGGGAGGTCGGGATTGAACGTCATATCCACGTATATGGGAGGTCATTGTTTTACGTCCAGATGCGCACCTTGCACAGACGTCGTTTGGACGTAAATAAAAGGTCACGACCGACCGACGCGATATTGACGTGATCTGGAGGTTGAGTGGACGTCGGATGTTTAGTGGGGTGACAAGGCACCATCACTACGCTCACAAAATGAAACATAATATAACTTAAACTACAAATATCTCTGCACAATCTCTAATGAATTTGTACTTTGACCATATTGACTCAACAAAGCTTAGCCTTGTTTTTCTTTTCTTTTGTTACAGTTTAACTTTGTGCAGTTATTAATACTGAGATTCATATTCAGTGGGTTATTTTCAATTTTGGTGATGATATGACTGGACAGGATTTCCAGATTTGGACCATTTCTTCACGTTCACTTTTTATTTCGTTTTTGCGGCGATCAAAAAAAAAGTGCCATTAGAGGAACAAAAGAGCAACTTTTTTGCAACATCTTTTTCACAGTCAATACCGAGGTCAGGTACTGCTGGCACTCAGAAACCAAGAAATGGATCCCTCTTTCCACAGAAAAAATCCATACCCTGTAAATGACAAGTGTAAGGTTGTGGTGCCACTTAGCACTTGGCACATTCTCTGGAGAAAGTGTGCAGAATCACAGTGGGGCTGAATACTGTGGAGAACAAAAAGAAACCTCCACACTTATACACACATCTTTTATGGAAAATATTTAATTGGCTTTTGAGCCTCACCAGCAGCCAATTAGCATGCCTGTTACACGTGAACACTGGAGCTAATTGGCCAGAGAGGAAAGCATGCCCTGGCCAAATCCACACGTCCACACACACCGCTCCAGGGAAACAAAAGGCTTGTACCGTAATTTGGGGGTCGCCAAAACTCATCAAACAGTCAGTCTTAAAATGTGTAGTATACATCTATAATATAACATGGTCAGTTAAGTTATGGTTTTAATTGGTCTAAGTGTATTAATCGTATTTAGTTCATAAACTTTTAATTATCAGCCACTAATTATGGGTAAAGAGAAAAATACAAAATCTCAGTGTGTTGGGGCAATTGATAAAGTTTTGCCTATTAAAAGATGCCAATACTTTTAACATATTTAAAGGACTAGTCTTTAGAAAAGTTTGAGTTTGCACATCCGGGCCACTCGGAGGTCTGCTGTTGTTATTATTATTATTGTTATTATTGTTATTATTATTATTATAAAAAAAAATAAAAAAATCTGGAATTCAGAGTTCAGACAAATCCAAATACTAACGTGTGAAGACGCATTGGAGGAGAACCAGAAATGTAGTGACTAATAACCACAGCGTTGTTGTTTTTAACACTAAAAGCTCAATCTAAATATAATATTCAAAGATATTTGTAAATGACTTTACAGTTTTTTTTTACTTTCAAAAACACAATTTGATTATGCCTGTCTTGGAAATGTAAGTATTTTTTTAAATCAGTTGGTTTACAGAACTGTTACATATCTTTTTAGCAGCTGTCAGCCCAGCAAAGAAAAAGTTCTGTTTTGTCCTGTTAAGTTGGAGCCAAGAGAAGTCATTCAGACTCAGGACGTACAGAACACCAGCAATCATCTCCGAAAACAGTGACCCCAGAGCACAGATCAAGAGGGTCCCAACAGCGCCACCAAGCCACACAAAGTGGCAACTTGGGGTCCAGCCAATTAATGAATACAAAAATATTGGTTGATGATCCCAATCAGAGTGCCTGTCAAAATAGATGTCTTCTATTTGACACTACATTTTAGACATTTTCACTGCCACGGTACCTTTCAATATTTTATATTTTTAATGCATGCAATTTTCTCTTACAAAAAGAGGTGGGTGGGCATTTTGCAGTTCTATTGTCTAACCCTGCCTATGCCGCTGTAAATGTGATCCTTTGAATACATTTAGAATCCAGCTATAACAGAAATGCAAAGAAAACAATCTGTGCAGTATTTGGATCAATCGGAAGCTTTGGGGCAGAGAGATGTGTGAAAACTTCTTAACTGTAACTACTGCTGCAGATTCTTGGACCAATTAAGGCTTACTCGATAATGAATTTCAAGTGGGATAGCAGGACATGAAGGAAGGCGGACAATGCTGGGGGTAAAAGCCAGCGGCATGAGGACTAGTGATCCACGGCTCTTGCGGTACACAGCCCTACCCTGGCTGTCGGCTCTCTGGACGGTCCAAAAAATTCAGGACATATGTGTAAAAATAGTGTTTCATAGACTAGACATCTGCTCTTCTTTTGTGGAATTGAATCAAGTTAAAAGAACCTCAGATTTGTTTTATTTTTAATGTATTGTATTCATTTGAGAAGAATCCATACATTCAGTAGAAATTTACATTCATTTAGTTTACATGACCTTTTGCATACTGCGCTTACAGTTACACTTACAAATGCAAATACAAAAACATAAATAGACTTTCAAGAAACAGTTTTTGCCCTAGTTTCACCACGTGTTGAACATTTTCAATTTCAATATGTCAAATGCATTTCTATTTGCAAATTGTCAGCTTGAAATCGGGTGGGAAAGAAGAAAAAACATAAAAATAAACCCAGATCAAATTGATTTTATCACCATCCTCTTCTATGCCATTATTTTAACTTTCTGAATTCAAATTGTTGTAAGTCCATGAACATTTCCTACTGATGCACAAACTGAAGCAGTCTAGCTTTTGCAAGCTTGGACTGAGATTATTCCATCCTGGTTGTAAAAATCCGACAGCATATGCTAAAGAGTGATCGATGTGTTCTTTTTAGGACATTTTGTAGAACATGTCCCATCTTTCAAACTCATTCAGTCCCGTGGGTCAGGAACTGTGCTCTGTCTTTGGAATGTCTGATGTAAAGGCCACAAGTGTCTTATTATGCCTCACTCTCAGCATGTTTTCGATTTTTCACTGATTAACACCAGAGGATTTGAATCTAAAGGTTTTCATCTTACAGCTATCTTCCCGTTAAAAAGCCTATACATTTGAATATATGAATTAATCTACTTTCTATGGTGAAATTCCACTGTGCAGAGGTGGATTAAGCACCAGTGAATCAGTTGTATAGATTTGGACGGTCAAGGAATTTGTATCTAGGATCTATACGACACATAGATGCAAAAAATATCGCAGATTGCCATTTTGTCCTTGGAATAGAGTCATACAAATGAAATAAAACAAACATCAAACCCAACATAGTAATGCAATAGCTCGGCATGAAATCAACAAAACAGACTTTACAAGCGTCTACTGTATAAATCAACCGCCCCGACAAAAACATTGAACGTGCATGTAAACAGAACACGCTCTGCAGGCAAGGGCAAGGATCCTCCGCACCTCTGATTACATCGACAGTACACCGTGTAGCTGCGGGATCGGATGCACAGGACATCGAGCGCTCATTATGCTCTTTACATGCAATTAATCAAAGCATGTAAACAGTGCCCGCCTCAGCCGCAACAGACAGCGCCGCCGTTCCCCTGTGACACCCTTAACGCTTTGCACACAAAACAAAATTTACCAAATAATCCAATGAAGTGACTGATGCTGCCGTGAACGCTCATCGTCAATCTCGAGCTGATTTAAAGACGCCGGCCCCCCGCTGAGGAGAACACACATATATACAATACCAGCGCCTGCTCGCGGTCTCGCGGCGAGGCCTGTAGTCTGTGGCGCCGAGCCAACATGTAAATACCTGCATCCCAGCGAGGGGGGCCACGGCGCACTCCGAGCACTGGGATGTTTAAAATGGAAAATATACTGTATGTGGGAATGTCTAGGCAAGCGTTTGTGTTTATAATGAATTGTCTCATTTCTCTGGCAGCAATTTTACCCTCAATTGAACACTTCTTATGCACACATTATGAATCCATCATAATTAAATTCAATGTGATGTGCACGGCCTGTCATGGTATGGCACAATCAAATGTTAGTTAGTTTTGATTGAATGATAGCTATATTGTCCAGATAGGTATGAGTTGGCTTAGCTTCTTCTAGTAAGACATAAGTCTGAAGGTATAAGGTGGGATTATCATAATAGCTATCATAACTGGTTAAGAGTGTGTTCTTTGTTTTTCTGGTTCTCTTCAACTGGTTCCATCCTGGTTCATTTGGGGCATAATTTTAATCAGTTAGTTTACATCTTTTGAAGCAGATTTGTGAAGCATTTTTGAATCAAGTGAACCCAACTTGGTCTAGTGTAAACTCATTGACTGCCAGCCGTTTTTGATTATTTCACTGATTTTCAAGACCCACAGAAAATTGTGTGCTGTGACTATGTGAAATATAAAACCCGATTCCGAAAGATTGGAACGTCTACTTTCATCAGCAAAAATAAGTTGGTTTCTAGCTGTTTTGTTCTTCAGAAATCCCCAGTCGAAGAAGGGGGAAGTTTAACAAAAATCACCGGTATCAGATAAATACGTCAATGGCAGTCAATGTGTGCCTTTAATATCAGGATTTCTTCATTGTTTCTTCTTTCTGGTTTGCAAAATGATTCTGTATTGTTATAAAATGATCAAAACCCTATTAATTTATGTTACACCCCAATAGATTTGTGGTCATGCGTCACATTGTCCTACTTTTCCATTATCACAGGGGAAAACAAAATCATATACTTGCCAAGATAATATTGGCAAGTATGCCCCACTTCACTCCCCCTCTCCCCTCGCCACCAAATTGTCATTAATAATCATAGGAAAATTAATTGATTTCACTTGCACTAGTAGAGGCTTGGAATTGTTTCCGTTTGTCTCAACCACACTTAAACATGTCAACAAGATACCAGCATTTATTTTAGTAGGGAGCTTCCACATCCTCATGTCTGCCAAGCCATACAGACTTATGCCCCTTTTTACAATGTATATATGCATTTTGAATATTGTACTATAGCTGATATAAGAGAATAAATCAGCTCTATTATCTTTGATTCCTTCATTCATTAGGCCACTACATTTGAATATTGAGACACCTCCCAAGAATAGTTCCTATTTCTTAAATGCCAGATGTCTCACTGGAACAAAATTAGCATCTCAGTCGCCCCAACAGTCACACACAAGCAAGTCCCAAGCAGGCTGCACAATAACAACGGCCAACACAGTGAAATGGCAGAATTATACCAGAGAGCATTTCAAAGCATCAGGCCATGACAGTGACAATGAAGCTTGTCCAGAAGTCTTCTTCAACTAGTGCAGTCGGTTTGTGTCAATCTGGGGCTGTTATAAGTCACAGCATTATCAGCACAATTCTTTGAGTGGGTATCTTATTATTGTGTTTATTGCAATGGTAAACTATGTTTAGGGAAATAAGTGCACAGTTATATTCACCTTATTCCAGCAGATGCCACAGGCGCCACCATTATTGAGTTGCATTATTTTGCATAGGGTTGACAATCTTGAAAACAAAAAATACATTATGCAGTTTTCAGCCACCCAGAAAAACTGTACATTGCTAACTTGTTGCTGAACAGTAACATTTGACACAAATCTCCCCATTTTGTATCATATGTCAGTGGTTTGTCTATTTCTTTGTAGAAATGAATCAGGATTCGCAGATAACTAGTGCTGAATCATAGTGTTGCTAGAACACATTGAAAGGTAAAAGTATGTGGGTCAAACAGGATAGAAAATGGAGGAGATTGTGTTTCTATCAAACTAAGCATGCATGAAAATATAGTTTTGTCTTTTTATCATTTGTAGAGTGTTCATGTTTTGTTTTCACTTGTGGTTTAGAATTGTTAGACCTTTATCCGACAATTTAGGAAATAAAAGTTTAGAACCTTATTTAGATAGAGGCCATATTGAAGAAGTAAATCTAGAATATATTCTCAGACAACTTATTGAATCACCATCAATTCAAAAAGCACATCTGAGAATGACTTTCTAAAAGAAGTTAAACTTGATGACCTTACTACTTTGATTTTCATTAAATTGCCCATTATGCCAACGTCTCTCAAGGTTAAAGCATACCTTTTAATGACTCTATCAAAGTGGCTATAAACTGCATTCCATCCAACAATATTCCAACTTGTAGCATTCAGCCAACAGCCACACACAAAAGGGGCGAGAGCGGACTCCAAAATCCACACGACCAAAACACAACAGTGAAATAGAAGCATAATTTAAGTGAGCATTTCAACGCACCAGGCCATGACAGTGACAATGAGGCTTGTCCAGAAGTGTCACCTCGCCCTGTTCTTGCTCCTCTGCTCCCTCTTCCCCATAGCTCCTTTCCTCACACATACACCAGTGTCCACGCTGACAGCACATCTTTATTAGGCCTCTGTATGCAGCCCGTGCTCTGCCTGAGATTGCAGCACTGACCCCTCGCTGTGAGCCGTACAGGGGGAAATGTTTACGCAAACCCCACAGTACATGCCATTAACCTCTTTGGAGACACAAGACAAACAAGAATGTGCCTCCGCCAGGGCAGAATCGAGCCTGGAACAACCTATCCAGGACCATCATGGCAATCATCTCATTACGGAGCAGTGGGAGGCAGTAATGACCCGGAGAGCCCTGTCTCCGAGGGACATTTTCTCTGTGGTGCACCAGTGTGTCTAACACTTAGTGAAGTACCGCTGATATGCAGTCGAGTGCAAACAACTTATTAAGACGACGACAAGGAGCTATATGGAGCTGCCTGCACCAAGAACGTCAACGCAATCAGAGGTTGGAACCGTGTAAGCAAACATTAGCAACATGTAGGTGGAAGGAATGAACCATAACTAGATGTACATATTTATGATAGAAATATGATCCATGTTTAAAATGTTTGCAAGACGTGTATTGTTTCATATTTTCCTTAAAAATGTATATTTCATAATTATTTTTGTCTCCCATCAACCTATTACACATATTTATGCCACAACATGTATTATTCACACTTACACCTTTGTGCATGTCACTGTCACTTTGACCTTCATTTTCACCAGAACCTTGATCTGTCAATCAATCAAAATAAATGGCATGAAACATTTTATAAATAACATGAATGATTGAAAATGTATAAAGTCATCTTCCACATCGATTCTTTTGCATGTTACAAAACAACAACAACTAGAATCACCCTCTATCTTTCCCTTGTATCCCCTGCTGGTGCCCCCCCCCCACCCCCCCCCCCTTCTCCCTGGAGATTTGAATTGATATCCTCAGATTGGGATTTAATCTGTGACCTCAGAGGGGGGTCTCAGAGGGGGGTAAGAGGAACGAGGAGAGACAGGGGGGTACGTGGGTCCGGTGAAGCCGCTTCTTATACCTAGTGGCCCGTGGGTGTAATTCAATCACACCTCGATAATTCCCCTGATGTGAGAGCCCAATCCCCACTACAGCTTCTCAAGTGCAGACAGACAGCAGCAGCTCAGCCTCATCCCACATCGAGGGTCTCCTCCTGGGTGGGCTTAAAAACCCACTGTTGGCTGCAATTTACCTGTGTCATTTAAATAGGTCCATTATTTTAATTGAAAAAGTTGCCTCACCGCCAAAGGCAAACAATAACAGTGCTGAGCGAAAAAAGGGAAAAGGAATTAAAAGCGAAACAGCAGATGGTGATATACATGGTAAAAATGATTGTTTATACTTACTGTTTGATTATATGTGATAATGAAAGTGTGATTCCTCAAGGCAATTAGAGTGTGTGGCAGCCATATTGTGAGAGGACAGGGGAAGGACGACGCAGGCTGTTATGAAGGAGCGCTTATCAAATATCTCCGCCGGGGTGATTAGTGTAATAAGACACTGCAAGGTGAGATAGGCTACTTGCACTGTTTTATGTCGGCTGATGCGTGGTGGTGCGAGAGTGTGATGCCTTGAGTGTGTGTGTGTGCGTGTGTGAGTGCATGTAGTGAAAATTAGGGGAGAGTCGCACTAAGGAATCTGCTCATTTAGCAACCATTGGTCACTAGCCAAACAAGGACGTTAATGGAATCCTTTAGCATAACATGTTGTTCCCCAAGTCCCAATTTGTGTCTGTTTCTGATAAGAGATGGAAGGAGTGAGTCAAAGTACGAATTTGTAAATGGCACCGCAATTTTCACTATTTTCTCTTTGGAAGCAACTAAGTGGAGTTTTTTTTTTAAAGCTCAGTAATAAACAATTAAATACCCCCATAGACTAAAAAGAGCTCTGGATCATAGTGTATAGCCAAATTTTAAACCAATGTATACTTTAAAGAGAAAATATTATGCATTGTTTTTGGTCATTAAAAATTATAATGAGATCATTTAGTTTTTCATGTCCATCCATCCATCCATTTTCTTCCGCTTTATCCGTTGCCGGGTCGCGGGGGCAGCAGTCTAAGCAGAGACGCCCAGACTTCCCTATCCACACACACTTCCTCCAGCTCGTCCGGGGGGACCCCAAGGCGTTCCCAGGCCAGCTGAGAGACATAGTCCCTCCAGCGTGTCCTGGGTCTTCCGCGGGGCCTCCTCCCGGTGGGGCGTGCCCGGAACACCTCCCCAGGGAGGCGTCCAGGAAGCATCCGGAACAGATGCCCGAGCCACCTCAACTGGTTCCTCTCGACGTGGAGAAGCAGCGGTTCTACTCCGAGCTCCTCCTGTGTGACTGAGCTCCTCACCCTATCTCTAAGGGAGCGCCCAGCCACTCTGCGGAGGAAGCTCATTTCGACCGCTTGTAACCGCGATCTCGTTCTTTCGGTCATTACCCAAAGCTCATGACCATAGGTGAGGGAGGGAACGAAGATTGACCGGTAAATCGAGAGCTTTGCCTTTCGGCTCAGCTCCCTCTTCACCACAACGGTCCGATACAGCGACCGCATAACTGCGCACGCTGCACCGATCCGCCTGTCAATCTCACGCTCCATTCTTCCCTCACTCGTGAACAAGACCCCGAGATACTTGAACTCCTCAAGTATCCTCCTGTTTTTCATGTCATGTGTTAAAATGTAAAGTGACACCTAAGAACATTTTGCAGAGAATTCATGATGAAAGTGTCAAGCGTATGTAATGCTTTCCACTTCCTATGATACCACCAAAGGGGAATTGAATTTGTTTTTGGTTTTTTGTTCCAAATTTGAAAATGATCAGCTCCAACCACTGTCATGTGCTTATAAAGAACATGATTTCACTTTAGAAATTGACAACACTAATTAATGGGTAATAATGTTGTTTTATAAAAGCAGAAATCTGCTTTGAGTGTGATGTCATAAAAGTACAATGACATCCTATAACAGGTGGGAGCTTTTAGAGAGAAGGGGTGAAGTTAAATGATTGTGTCAAAAGTTTCTGATATTAGCGTGTATGGATCTAAACACAGGTCTGTTTTTGATGACGGAGCAATGTTGAAACATGGTTAAAAGCTCAATAAAGTGTATCATGCATAATATGTCTCCTTTACGATGATAAAACTACACAACAGAGTTTTCAGATCCAAGAGCACGATAAAGGCATTTACAAGTAATTGTTTCATGGTTGTTTTGTTCACTTTTGTACAATGGATGCTAATATAAAAAATGTCCAAATCCTTGGTGATGACAAAGGTGCCATTAATTACACTACTGGATTCTAATTTACACTGAGCGTTCATACCTGGTTCACTCAGGTCTTTTCCCTTATTGATTTTTCCTTACTCTGTGGCTGTGTGAAAGCTCCCAGTGTGCACTGGTCACTGGTCTCCTCAGTGTGTGCACAGACCAATGCATGCCCAGTTAGACCAACAAGTGTAATGTTACATAACCAAAACCTTAAGTATCTTAGAGTTGTGGATTGTTTTTCTCCTTCTGTTCTTTGAATCCAAAGACATTGAGTTAGTGTTTGCTTTGTAGCCGCTGGTGTGATGTGCTCTCTGCTGTGGTGCTCTGGGGGCTTCAGTCACACACAGGGCAGATTGGAGGCACTTACCCCTGGCAGAGTCTTCTGTTCATGGAGGGCGCTCTGGGCCTTCAGTGCAGACTCTCTGGCACAGTATGTTAGAAAGGCACATCCTGCAACAAACACAAACAAACATTACAGTCGGCTCTCTTAATAAATCAATTTACCCAAAAAAATAGGATTGTGGGACCTCTTATGCTTTTCTACTTTTTATTTGTGATTAGGCCCAAAACGATTCATCGAGTTATCTCCAACAACTATTTGGGGCTGTTGTTTCACACAGAGTTGTTTTTGAATGACACGCGCACTGCGCTGCGGGCAAATTTAATTTAATGTGTTATTTAATGCAAATTTTAAAGTAATGTCATGCAAAAACTCATTATTTGTAACATTCTGTTAAGATAGGTTTCTTCTCAGATATGAGTGTTTTGTGAAAAAATGCACCTGTGTAATGATGCACCTGTATAATGACGCACCTGTATAATGATGCACCTGTACGATAGGTTTTAGTGTTTTACGATGTACTCGCACAGTTTGTTGTTCAGGTACATTGCCAGTCACTCACAATACATTATTTGGAAAGTGCTGAGTCAGCATTGCATTTTTGTGACACAGCCATTTCTTTAACTCTATAGGGCATAATATATAACTTATACATCTTGTATCTGATTTGATAGAATATATGACAATATGTGAACATTTTTCGGGTTTTTTACTGTTTTTATGTAGTGATGGCAGGACAGGATATATATTCACACTGAAGAGAGAGCACACGGAGACATCCACATCCCAAAACTTGTACAAGTTTGTTTCACTCAACAAGATGAATCGATTCATTCTGGTTGATGTCGCTTCTATAGTTATGATTTTGTGCAAAAAAATGCATGCTTTTCAATACTCAGTAATTAAGATTCCTTCAGCCCTCTCTTGAGACTTTTGAAGTTTAAAGATTCAGTGTAAAGAGAATGAGTATATGTCAGTAAGTGACAGCTTTCATTAAAGGCCGAGTGCTTGGCCTGCTCCGTGCTTGGTGGAGCTGACAGTGGCTGACCCCATTCAGAGGTTCTGCACTGTGCAGCATAATTTCCCATTACTACGTGTCACACCTGCCGCCAAGGATTCCCATAGGAATGACGCAGACTTCCTCACATACACACGCATTAACAAATGACACCCAGTTTGCAGCAGAGAGCACCCATCACCCCTGAAACCACTGCACTCTGGCACCCGGCCAAGCGAGCTTCCTTTCACTACAACCTTCACCCACCTCCACAATGAGGCAATAATTCAAGAGGAGAAAAGAATCACCTGAACGACATGGGCGCCACATGGCACAGGCAGAAAGTTTGGGAGCCTAGGGAAACACTCTTCATCCTTTGTGAAATGACAAAACTGTGGGACACAGTCAGCGCCCCCTCGGGATCTTGTTCGCTAAAGCTTATGGTAATTGTGGGAAGACACTCTCGATGCCACTGGCTTGACATTTTCTTTTATATTTTTCACCGCTACGCACACTGATCACACGTCATAAAATGTACCCTTGCAAACTTGTTCTCAGTAGATTAGACTTTGCTTTTTATTAATTTATTAATTTTCAATATACTGTATATAAAAAATATAAAATTGACGGTCACGAACCCCACAAACATGTTGATATTAATATTGACACAACTGCTACAACACAAAGGTGCATGCATTCAATAGCATTAGTTTTTTGTTTTTTTTTACAAAATAGCCTAAAATAACGGACGTGGGATATTTTTTTGTATTATAATGCAGTGAAAATTGGGGCACAGAGTAAATTGGTCCTCGATAAGCTCATTTTACCCCATATGAGTGGGGAGACCAAATCCAAGTGACATCATCATTCTTGGGTGGAGATAACAGGGATTTAGCAGCTGGTAGCGGGTTACAGCTGTCAGCTCTAAACTTTAAGTTGACTAATTGGCACAGAATAAATTCATTTTGATGTTATGCCGACGTGGTGTCCTTTCACTTTACATTCAGCCATGCAAAAATATCTTCAAAAACACTTCTTTAATTTGTCTAAAGTGATGCAACCAAGAGTAAAAAGATTTGGGATGTCATCCGCCCAGTGCTGCCACACCAAACACAGATTTAAGTCGTCTCATGGGAACAAAGTTTTGCTGGTTCTACTTCAGTTATGTAGGTTAAGTGGGGTGAAAGTAATACTTTGGTAATCAAAGACAATTTACTTCACTATAATTTCAGACGAGGACAGGAGTTCAACACATTGTATTTGAGGCGGTGGAGAGAGCCGAGCCTGGAAACACTTCCAAAGAGAAATGTGCCTGCGCGTTTCCTTAACACATTTGCGGTAATTACTTAAAGAACTTTACTTGTTATCGTTCTTGTTTTAAAGTGAAAATTAGAATGTGCTCACTATGGCTCGCACCCAGGCAATAAAACCTTCTTAAGGCAGGAATTGAAATAATGGTGGAAACATTCAGGTCAGAAACACTGCATTTGTATAATATTCAGTCCTGACTAACAAGTATTATTTTTACGTGATTGGTTACAAGGTGTCTTCGGCGCTTGATGCTAGTTACTTGCAGAGATTAGCAGCAGCACATCCTCTCCCTATCTGTAGCTGTCTGTCCATCTACATTCAGTTGAGAGCAGAGAGCTGTCTGCTTCACACACAGCCCCCTCCTAATGATCAAAGAGGTCATCTGTAGACTTAAGCTACACCTGCCACTCACTCCACACCAACTGTCAGTTATTGCCCTGCTCTTTCTACAGCACTACATTGTGGATACAGCTTCATACAAGCATGACTACCGCAACACACACAGGGCTTGATATGTTGATCATATACTAAAGGCTGTTTTGAAGTTCCTCAAAATTTGATTGCTGCGTACACTGTGTAATTTTTTTTCAAAAAGGCCCACTGAAAATGACTGAAAATGGTCTAGGATTAGAGCCGTTTCCAAGTTGAAATGAAAAGGCGTTACTTTTGGACAAAATAAGAAGAACTTTTCAAAAGGGCGGCAGTAGCTCAGTGTGTAGAGCGTTGGCCTTTGAGCCAGAAGGTCGTGG